>JAGTTH010002377.1:0-52419 GCA_022606485.1 Agraylea sexmaculata
GTCAGATAAGATATGAAATCATAGCCGAGGGGAAGGAATGAACAAGCCGCCATATTAGTTGATAAGTGACCGCCACACAGGTAATGTGCTTTACTAATTACTACTAATTAAATTGTACAGAGACTTCCCAATTATATTTACAAGATTAATTGATTCTTTTGTCCACTTACTTATAAGAAAACATCGATTTTTATTAATTAGACGCTGCATCTATTGCATTTTTATTATTTTCCAAATTGTACTTTAATATCTCCTATTCATATTATACGTATAATAATGAAAACACCAATGGATGAATGTTTTAAGTATATATTTACCATTTATTATGGCTAAATACCAATATTTATAATAATATTGTATGGACGATCGACAGCCATTTTGAAAATAATTTTTTTAATGGTAGGCTTTTAAGACTTTATCGAACTGAGTCTGAACAATGTTGGAATGAAATGTACGAGAAAATAAAAAAATTGTAGAAAACGTGTACAAATAGCGCTTTCATTTATTTTTGTCTTAAATTAAATCAATAAATATTATCCGCGCAGTGCTCCAATTTCTAAAAACAAAATGAATGCATCTAATATTGCTTATGACGAATATAAAGCTCAATTTATTAAATACCTTTTGACAATTTTACTTCAACCCAATTAATTATAAATATTTAAAAAACTATTATTATTTTGATTAATATGCAATGACAGCGGCTTGTTATTATTAGTCCTAAGAAATATGCTTAAACATCCTTTAAGTGAGGTTTATGCCTATTACACTACACTCATTCAGGGCTATAAATGCTTTGGATTAAATTGAAAAAAAAAATCCTCACAATATTAAATTTTAATCATGTTGTTTTGATTGAAAGTATTAAAAAATAATAGTTCATAAATGTCTGAATTAATTAAATTAAGTTATCGGTATTATTAAGTATTGCGATTTGCTTTATGTACGTTTTTTATTATGTGTTGATTAAATTTTCAGGTGCAACAAGATGAAGGGGAAAATATTGTTGGCGATTTTTACCATCACGTTTACTTGCATTCAAGCTGATGATGTTTGTAAGTATTATTTTTTATAATTATTTTCATTTATTATTATAGTACAGTGTACTTTTTTCTCCTCATGATATCAGAGGCGCCTGACAGTGCATAAACCCATACAACGCCATCGCTAATATTTGACAATATTTATTATGTAAAAAAAAGATCATACAATAATATTTTACACCTAGCAAACATTCTTTAGAACGAAAATGTTTAAATTATGAATTCATACATAGTGGATGACGCGCTGCAAGATTTATTAAATGTACCTTAGGGTCGTATTCAATTAGTGAGTCGTGGTAGTTGGCGTATATACGAATAGACTAGAGGTTGCTAGCTTTGGTCCACATGCATACGCACTGCACTATTTAATCGAATGCGGTCAAACTTACTAATTAGGTATGATAAATTACGGCTTTTGGTGAGTAATCTCGCCTCTTGACATGTCAAGTTATAGTGTAGTCTCGATAATCCGACAATTTTTCTTGTCTCGGTATTACAGGCGCCTGCTATTGCATAAACCTCCTTCCAAAAATATATGATGATTTTTATTTTAATAATTCGGTCATGCATTACTACATATGGTAACATTCTTCAAGGAAAATATTTGAATATGGAATATATTCATGATGGGTGACGCGCTGCAAGTTTTGTTTATTAATCGCTTATAAAATATATGAATAATGTACAAAACAATTCTTATTTTATATTCTTAAAAAAAATCTGTGATTATATTTATTTATTTCCATATAAACGCTCAGAAAAGCTTTTTTTATAGACAAAACAATAGTAATAAAAAAGGTAAACAATGAAATGTACATATATATATATATATATAAAAAAATAATACTATAATTAAAACAAAAATGTTTGTATAAAATGTATAAAAAATAATACTTACAAACATCATCAGCTTGAATGCAAGTAAACGTGATGGTAAAAATCGCCAACAATATTTTCCCCTTCATCTTGTTGCACCTGAAAATTTAATCAACACATAATAAAAAACGTACATAAAGCAAATCGCAATACTTAATAATACCGATAACTTAATTTAATTAATTCAGACATTTATGAACTATTATTTTTTAATACTTTCAATCAAAACAACATGATTAAAATTTAATATTGTGAGGATTTTTTTTTTCAATTTAATCCAAAGCATTTATAGCCCTGAATGAGTGTAGTGTAATAGGCATAAACCTCACTTAAAGGATGTTTAAGCATATTTCTTAGGACTAATAATAACAAGCCGCTGTCATTGCATATTAATCAAAATAATAATAGTTTTTTAAATATTTATAATTAATTGGGTTGAAGTAAAATTGTCAAAAGGTATTTAATAAATTGAGCTTTATATTCGTCATAAGCAATATTAGATGCATTCATTTTGTTTTTAGAAATTGGAGCACTGCGCGGATAATATTTATTGATTTAATTTAAGACAAAAATAAATGAAAGCGCTATTTGTACACGTTTTCTACAATTTTTTTATTTTCTCGTACATTTCATTCCAACATTGTTCAGACTCAGTTCGATAAAGTCTTAAAAGCCTACCATTAAAAAAATTATTTTCAAAATGGCTGTCGATCGTCCATACAATATTATTATAAATATTGGTATTTAGCCATAATAAATGGTAAATATATACTTAAAACATTCATCCATTGGTGTTTTCATTATTATACGTATAATATGAATAGGAGATATTAAAGTACAATTTGGAAAATAATAAAAATGCAATAGATGCAGCGTCTAATTAATAAAAATCGATGTTTTCTTATAAGTAAGTGGACAAAAGAATCAATTAATCTTGTAAATATAATTGGGAAGTCTCTGTACAATTTAATTAGTAGTAATTAGTAAAGCACATTACCTGTGTGGCGGTCACTTATCAACTAATATGGCGGCTTGTTCATTCCTTCCCCTCGGCTATGATTTCATATCTTATCTGACTTCGTATTTGATGATGGATAACCAGATGAACATAACTCGCGCAGTTATATTATATTACTAAATCGAGTTATTTATTTCACATGCGCGCATATCAATCGAGAATAGCAGTATTTTAGTTGTTTGAATAGTTATGTACTTTGCCGATAAGCAAACAATGGACCCCATTAAATCGGACGAGTTCTATGCATGCACAACGTTCCATATTTGAATTTATTTGAAAAAGTTAAAAAAAGGTGCGCCGTATTGACAGTGGGATTTTATGCAATATTAGTTTAAATAAAACTATTTTTATATAACCTAGACTTACGCCCGTATTCAATATTATAGGTTGACACTTAAGTAATGGATTACCAGGCATACCTCACCGTAAATACGATAATGCCTCATCTGAGCCTCGAGCGAGGCACTAATTAAAAAAAACTGATCAAATGTACTGTAAAGCAACTCTATTACCGTCTTTATGGTGTAAGTTTACGGCGACGCACGCCTAGGAATCCATTACTTTATAGTGTACACCAATAATACCAAGATCTAGTCTATTCGTATACGCACCAATATTAGTACGACTCACTAAAAAACTGGAATCGACGAAAATATTTGACAATATAATATATTATGTAAAAAAACAGATCACACACTAATATTTTACACCTGGCAACATTCTTAAATGAAAATGTTTGAATGTGGAATTTATACATAGTGGACGACGCGCTTTTATTTATTAATTCAAATATTTAAAATTCCAGTCCCAATTTGCAGTAATTAATAAACGCCTCTTCACGATTTACTTACTCTTCACATATGTATATTAAATGCACCTTATGGTCGTATTCAATTAGTGAGTCATGCTAGTTGGTATGTGTACGAATAGACTAGAGGTTGGTAGTATTGGTGCACACGCATACGCACCGCATGCACACTAATATATTGAATAAGGTCAAACTTACCAATTAGGTGTGACAAATTACGGCATTTGGTGAATAATATCGCTTCTTGATATGTTAAGGTATAATATAGCCTTAAAAAGGTGCTAAAAAATTATTGAGTGGATTACTATGAAGTATTTTTTTGTTTTTCTCTATCAAGTGCGAATGGACTATAGTTCTATATTTGAATGAAGAATTAATAAAACTGACTGCTGTAAATGTGTACATGATAATGCTTCGGTTTTAAATAAGAACAATTTAGAGGCGCCTGTTAGTGCATAAACCCCCTCCCGTAAATATATGATAAGATATTTAAAATGGCTTTTAATAATCCGGTCAATTTCGCTATTAGAAACTACACTATACATTATATGCATTATTACATATGGCAACATTATACAACGAGAATATTTGAATGTGGAATATATCCATGATGACGCGCTGCAAGTTTTGTTTAATAATCGCTTATAAAATACATTAATAATGTTTTATTATTATGTATTTCATAGTTTTACACGGATAAAGGTATTATTAATACATTCCAACTCGTACTAAAATGATATTATGAAGGTATTAATTATCTAATGAGAAATATACGCGACTAATTGAATCCGAGAAACCTTTAAAAGTGTACTTTATAAAGAAATTAACTGCAATACTCACATAATTAATACCGCCATTCATCGAGCAAGTAGAGCTTCTTTATAATTGAATCCATTCACGTAGTCGAGATTAACAAAATCACTCAAAAGACGTTCTGAAATAACATGTATATGTATACAAATTGCCTGATCCGCTACACACAAGGAGATTAGTTAAAATAATAATATTAAGATTTACCTGCTTGCGTCATTCGCTCAGGTACCCAATGAAATTAATCATAACTTTTAATTAACAAATATACAAATCAATCAATTGAATTTTTGTAGAGCTTCCGGTGTTTGATTTCTTGCCTCTTTTTAATCAATTTTGAAATTGTATACGTTGAGATAAAATAAAATATAGATAATGTTCTCACAATATGACGCACGCTTTTTAGAATGTTTATTATTAGTCACAGAAACAATGCTAACGAAAAATATATACATATGTACTTAAAATGTGTGTTTAATTGATGTTCAAATATTATATATACTTATAACTGATATAATAAATTCATTGCATTGTTGCTTTTAATAGTAATAATTAATGGAATGATTTTTACTAGTAACATTAAAAAAAATTGAGAAAAATGATCATTGTTGTAAACATTTCGGCAGGCCATGGCTTCGTAAGTCTAAGATTAATAGTAAATGGTGAAAACCGCTACTTTCCGCTAGTAATAAAAAGTTGCTGTTGTTCCACAATAAAAATGTTTGTATTATTTAATATAATTAATTGTATAATTCTGTGTAAAAAAATATAATAAGAAAAAATAACGAGTGCAATAATTTGTTTTTGTGGAATTGGAGCACTGCATTTCTAATTTCCATTATAAATATCGCTTTATTAATTTATAATTAGAGACAATCAATGGAATTTTTTTAAATAGTAATTTTAAAATGTTTTAGATATTTTTTTAGTGCAGGCAATGCTGTAAACATTTCGGCGGACCATGGCTCCGATAGTCTAACAGTTTTATCATTTTATTTCATCTAATTATTGAACTGACAGCAGATTATTATTGTTAATAAAAATAGTTTTCACTATAATAAAAGTGAGCCAAGCTGTGAAATTGTGTTGATTAATTTATTATTAAAAATTTAGAATATAAAATATGTTGTTAAATTTTAAAAAAATACGCCCTTTTTCGTAAATATGACTTGTAAATAAACTCTTAAAAATATTTATCTATTTCTACCTGCTATTGGCAAATAATAATAAGTCATTCCAAATTAATATAATGTACAAAATATTCTTTAAAAAATCATAACAGCAATATTTAATAGTCGCGCCTGTGGTATAGGCAACTTGCAACGCATGAAATTAATTATGATTAGTTTAATGATATATTTAAGTAAAATGTAAATAGTGTTAATACATACAATTTACATTTTCCATGCACAGTGTGATATATTTTAAGCGAAGACTTCCCACAGGGAACACAACACTTCATTTTTAAGTTGCTTTGTATAATATTGTACACACGTCACGCTTACCAACCGTAAAAATAATAATTATTAAAAATACATTAAGTATATATTTGTGTCTTTATGTGTGTGTGTGTGTGTGTGTGAAGAGGGATTTGTTGAAGAAAACTCGACAATTCAATCAAAGACGTCCATTTGTAAAGTCATTGTGGACTTGTTGCGTGACAAAAATTAAAAAGACACTCTTTTATAAGAAGACTTTATTTTATTTTAACCAAAAGCTCTTTCACGTGCTATTCACATTATAAAATTGACGGTTGGAAACGGAAAGGAGTAGTTCAAAAAAAATAAAAATTTAATTTAATTACTGTGAATCGGGTTGCCTATATTAAGGCGCTAAGTGGTAAATTATCTATTAATATAAATTATATATGAAGTCTTATTGATAAATTAACCCAACAATTTGTTCTAAATTAAAAACATCATATATTTATTAGCAAAATTACAGTTTTTTTAAAGAATTTTTAAGACCTTTTTTCCTTTAAAAAAGAATTGCCTATATTAAGGCGCTTCATCGGTTTGTAGTATTTTTTAAATATTATCTATTATATAATTATCCACCAATTAGTTTGTTTTATATTCAAAACAGCCGTTTGGTTAAAATTGTGGAAAAGGGAAGGTTATTATTATCTATTAAATCGGATTGCCTATATTTAGGCGCTAAAGGATATGAAGTAATAAATAATATTATATAAAAAAATCTGTTATTTGTAAATTATCCACCAATTGGCGAATGAAGTTTTAAACTTGTTGTAAATTTGAAATAAGAGTTTGGCTAAAATTGTGTAAAATTTGTCTATATTAAGGCGCTTCAATGAATCTCTAATTGGTGAATTCTCCGTCTTAATTTTTTTTATTTATATCGGATTGCCTATATTTAGGTGTTTCAATGGTATGAAGTTATTTTTTTAAAATAAAATAATATTATATAAAAAAATCTCTTCTTTGTAAATTATCCACCAATTGGCAAATGAAGTCTTAAATTGTTTGTTGTTTGTAAATTCAAAATAGCAGTTTGGTAAAAAATGGATGAGAAGACTATTGTTTTTATTAAACCGGATTGTTTAATTTAGGCGCTTCATCTGTATGAAGTTATTTTATTATGTTTTTTTTCTCCCTTCTCCCTTTTTTAAAAAATAATATTATATAAAACCCATGCTCATATTCAATTGGTAAATTACCCACCAATCAAAGAATAGCGTCTTATATTTAATCTAAATATGAAATGACATTTTCCTTTAAATCGGATAACCTTTATTAAAGAAATATATAAATGATTGTGGTTTGTTACATAATTTTTTTTACTTTCTCTATTTGTGATTTTTTTAAATAATATTATATAAAGTATTTCAAATTCGTAATCATCTCTAATTAGTTGATTTGAAAGAGAGTGTAAAATCTAGTACAATAAAATAAAATTATATATATCAACCAAAGCTTTTATAAAATTAAATACATTATTTCCTGTAGATCGAATTGCCTACATTAGGCGCATATATTAAAAGCCACGCTATTTGTTAAATTATTAATAATATAATATGGTGTTCTGGCACCGTGGGGTTTTATGTTGAATAGTATTTGGGTGTTTTAGGATAATGTTCCTCGTAATACTTTATTGACGTCAAGTAGAGTGTAATGGAAGCCCCGCCCCTCATCCAGCATCCCTATATAAAGTGTCTCCAGACAGATTCTCCTCACAGTCCTTCGCAGCACTTCACCACAACCTGCGCTACTTCAGCCAATCTCATCTTCAGTGAGTTCAATTTAATATTTATTAATATATATAGCAGTTATATATATATAGTTATATATATATATATATATATATATATATATATATATATATATATATATATATATATATATATATATATATATATATATATATATATATATATATATTCCGATTAAAATATTTTTTTTTGGGAAAGATTACTATATTTTATTATTATTATATTGCTGTAAACATTTCGACGGACCACAACTCCAATTGCTACGGTGATAAATAAATGATAAATAATGATAAATAATATTTCCATTTGATATCATCCGATAATTGATGAATTTCATACTGTATAATATTTTTCTATAAGGAAAAAAATATTTACTAGTTTCGTTGCATAGTGGGTTACAATTTATTTTAAATAAATATGTGGAAAATAATATTTTTTATTCCAAAAACTGAAAATATTAGAATACATGGAAAAATCGGGTCCATTTATATATATTTTTTTTATAATGAAAACAAAAGTTGGGTGGGTTTTTAATTCCCCTTTTAAATAAATGTGAAAAAAAATTATTAAAAATTAAATATTGGATTGATTTTCATCCCAAAAATAAATTGCAACAGACATGCCGCTTATTACCGCCCCCATATATGTTTGTGCCCCCCATTTAAATCACTTATCGATATTATAATGCGTCTGTATACATTTATTAGAAGACGAGATTTAATTGAGATGGGATTAGATGTGTTTATTTAGTACGTATTCAAATAAACTAATCGCCCTTTTAAAGGATTACGAGGCGCCTTTCGATATTGTATATAATAATAGTTGATCAGTTAGTGTAAAGTTGCAGTGGTTTCAGGAAGTTGTGGTGTTAAGTGAGCTTTAATGTATGGAATTGCAAGGGGGCGGCAGGGGGCGGCCACTATTACCACTGAAGAGGGTTAGCTTGTACCTCTAAGACCCCCGTAGTGACCTGCCGCAATCAATATTTACAACATACTCGATAATATCACAATAATTATACTATTTTTTATAATAATAAACGCGTGTCGCTCTTTCACGCTTACTACAAATTAATACTATTTTCAAATATGGAACATTCGCTTCGTTTTCATAGATTTAATTTCAATAAAGCCGTAAAAGCTAATAAATAATTTTAATATTCATTATACACTTTCAAAGTCGTCAATTATTGGATGACAAAAAATCGGCAACAACATTTACATAAACATACCGAGCCATGGTCCACCGAAATGTTTATACCAATAGTCGAATCTCACTTATTTGAAAAATATTTGGACGATAAAGATAATAGAAATATTTCAGAATATGATTAAAATTACAACACTTTTTACATGAACAGACCTCGCTGTCACATTTTGAGCCATGGCCCGCCGAAATGTTTACAGCAATAGCCGATTTTCACCTCTTATTTCATAAATTAAAATATTTAGACGATAGATATAAAAGAAATATTTCACAATATGGGTGAAATGACAACACTGTTTACATGGACAGATCTCGCTGTCACATTTTGAGCCATGGCCCGCCAAAATGTTTACAGCAATAGCCGATTCTGACCTATTAAAAAATTATAAATAAATCCAGAATATGAGTGTGTAGAATAAACGTCAATTGATTATTGGTTAAGGAACACGAATAATATAGAGAGAATATTAATAATACTACAGTTCGAAATGATCCGATGCCATACAAGTGCATATATACATGTAAAGATGGCCGAACAAGTAGATGAGTTTGACTGGAGCAACACTAATTGCCACACTATCGAATGATCATGTGGTTTACAATTATTTTATGTTTGATTTTTGCGAAATGACTGGTCTACAAATATAAATAATAAAGAGTAGTGTGCGTATTTAATACGTGTTTTATCGTCCATGGTGGACATGGATTCGCAATATTTGGAGGCTTTCAAGGTGTATGTATTATAATAAAGAATATATAATAATATGTAGTGTTATGGTGATTGGTTCACCAAATGGCGCTCATTCATATAAATGGCAACACTCAACAAACACCAATACTTCTCCACTATTTTCACTAAATATAATTATACAACTTGTTAACTTAACATTAATACTTAAATAAGGCTTTTACAACACTGCCAAACATATAATATATATATATTTTAATTTTTTTGATCATTGGATGATTTTCTTATACGCACACACATATATATAAGGTATATATATATATATATATATATATATATATATATATATATATATATATATATGTGTGCGTATAAGAAAATCATCCAATGATCAAAAAAATTAAAAGGGTGATAAAAATCCACCCTACGCCACTGCATTACATTTATCCACCTACATTTATTTTTCTGAAAAAAATATATAAATGGGTGATTTTTCAATTCATTCTAATATTTTGCGCCCCGCATCGATTTCTCCTTTACTAAAATATTTATTATGTCAATTTTAGGCATAAAAATATTATTTTCTTCATATTTGTTTTCGACAAAATGCTCACCCACTACGCGACGCCACTGGTAAATATTTTTTTAAATAACAACAATATTTAAATGACCTCGTTGTCACCGTTGGAGCCATGGTCCGCCGAAATGTTAACATTAATAGCCGATTCTCACCTCTTCGAAAAAGATTTCGATCATAGAAACATAATAGAAACATTTCATAATGCGGGTAAAATGGCAACACTATTTACATCGATAGACATCATTTTAACTGTTGGAGCCATGGTCCACCGAAATGTTTACAGCAACAGCCGTATCTTATATACACTGAGCGAGGCAATAAGAAAATTTGAGAAATCTGAATGGAAATAAAAATATTCCCACCTTTAAAATATTTTAAGTTCATTGGAAAACACTTTGTATTGGAATTGTTATTTATTAATTTATTTGCATATAAACGCTTATATGAACTTTTTGTTTTTATAGACAAAAATGAAAAGTATATAAAATGTTTGTATAAGATGTATATAAAATAAAATTAAGAAAGCAATCGCTATGTTACTATATAAAGGTCGCTCCTAAACAAGCCCTTTAGGTGGCAGAATTTGTTGAAAAGAGTTCACCCAGGTGCGCGAATTCGTTGCCAAGTCGTTGTAGCCTATTGAGAAGAGAATAAATATTATTTATTTTATGATATGGTTATAAGTCTCCGGAGAATAATAAAGACACACGCACAATACATATTATATTTATCAATTGCAGGTTCAAATAAAAATGGCGGCGTCTACCGTGATGATGGTCACCCTATTCATGATTGTCTCCGTGCTGACTCTCCCCATGATGACCAGCTCGCAAAGAATTGTAAGATGAGTATTTTATCAATCAATATATTATATATTCATGTGATATAATTGCAGCAGGTAGATCGTCCTTACCAAGGAGACCAGGAACAAGATGTCGTATTGACAGCTCAGAAAAGACCATTTTGTAACGCTTTCACGGGTATGTATTATGCCGGATTCAGCAGATGATTATGATTATTAATAATTTAATTTAATTCATTCAAGGCTGCGGCAAGAAGAGATCCTTCCAAACTCAACCGATGTTCATACCGGCAGTTTCCAAATTTAATCACAAGGTAATCGATATTTATGCATTACACATGGCAACACCAAAACTTTTCAGCGATAGTTTTGACAATCGTCAAAATAACCCCGACGATTGTGTGAATAAAAAATAGAGGTGTAGTTTATAGTAAATGGAGGTAAATGTTTATGCCATCAAGTTTTTTCGTTTATACAACATGTCTTTTATTGAACTTAAAATATTCAAATGTAGTACATTAAATTAAATGTAACACAACCACACCTTTAAATTTCAAGTTGGCTAGTTAAATTTTTAATTATTATTTTAAAAAGTTTGAGAATCTTACGTATTTACTTATTAGGTGATTGATCGCCTGATTTGAATTTGTATTATTATAAGCATACGTCATAGAATTTATGAAACAACAATAGTACGTAAACAAGAATATAACCTCAAACGGTCAGCAACCTGAGACATTATGACAATATAATGTTTACAATTAGTTGTTGTTGATGCAAATACGGTCAGCGACCTTAGACGTTATGACAACATACTTGTTATTGTTTACTCATTTGAACTTGACCTAGAAAATGAATTTTGTTTTTTTTATTCTATGATGACATCATAAATTCACTCATTATAATAACCGAAGATTCACAAACTGTCATAATAAATTATTTTAATTATTATTAATATATCTTATCAAAATTACATAACTGATGCATGCTTCTCGAACAAATGGCAGGTTGGGTTACACCTGGGTGAACTCTTTTCCACAAATTCTGCTACTTATATGACTTATTTAGGAGTGACCTTATATATCAACACTTATACACCTTACTTATTTTTTTTTATATACATTCTATTAATACATTTTTTTATAGTATTATTTATTTTTATATATATATGTACATTTCATTTTTGTTTACCTTTTTTTATTACTATTGTTTTGTCTGTAAAAAAAGCTCTTCTGGGCGTTGACATGGAAATAAATAAATAAATATATATATAAAAAAAATCTTAGGCCCCTTTTAGTATATTTTTTTATGATTGTCTTGGAATTACACAAAAGCCTTTCAATTGTTTGAAGTGCAATTAAAGACATGTTGTATTTGCGATAATCTACCACCTTATGAAATATTCTCAGTTGTTTCAAGTCCACCCTGTATAAAATATATTATAATTATGTATAGTGAAAATGCACATTAAAATCTCATTTGTTAGTGTGTACTTAAATTCAAGCCACACATACAGCACGTGCACACTAACATATGTGGATTTTTATTAATTTAATATGTTTTTTCCAGCCCGTCGGTGAACTGGACAATGTGGACAATTATTCGGACATTCCCATGGAACAGAATGTGGATGAAATAGCTCGTCAGATTTTAGCCGAAGCCAAACTTTGGGAGGCGATCCAGAGAGCAAGCAGGGATATTTCCAGACAACGACTAACTTCAGGAACTCAATAAGAATAATTATTATATAACGAGAACACGCTGTTTTGTTTGACTAAACTATGTAGCTTTTTATTTATTTTTGGTGGCTGGCCAAAAGTATTAATTATTATGTCATATTATTGTCAATTTGAAGGTTAGACAAAATGTTATTATGTAAATATACATATTAAATTATATTATAGTTATCATACAGACAAAATACAAAAATAAAGCAATCGTCAAATTCATTGTTTTATTTTTCCGCGTACCGGATATATTAATAATATTTTTTACTTAATGTTGCCAGTCAAAAAAAACGCTTATGTTTAGTAATGGATACATGATGAACATTTTTTAGCAATTTAATGGAGTGAATAGAGACAAATAACAATTTTGTCTCTATTCACCCCAATTTAATGGTTCATAGAAAAAGTAACGCAATGTTGAAGAACTACTTTGATTAAAGTTATAACTCATTAACGTTTGTAGAGAAAATGTCAAATTTGAGACTTATTACTTATGAAAACTTACAGTCGTATTTAGTAAAATTCATGCATGACAGCTGTCACTATTACTTGATTAAATTATCTGTCAAAATGGAGAATTCCAGCTGTCATTGTCACAATCTGACAGCTGGATTACTTGGTATTGACAGCTGTCACTATCAATTAAATTTTGGCTGGAATTCGCCATTTTGACAGATGATTAAATCAAGTAAGAGTGACAACTATCATGTATGCATTTTACTGAATACGACTATTAGTTAAATTACTCTCTGTTTCTTATATTTGAAGAGCAAATACAAAATAAACGACAATATTTGTTCACACCGCAAGACTTACGTGTTACAATATTACCAATGACAACCGTTTGCGTTAAGTTAATCTGCCTCTGTGCGGTTTTTTTTTGGCTGAAAGCTGAATTCTGATTTCACAAAAAAATGTTAATGCAACATTACATGTATACAAATTAGGTTATGTATGCATACAAGATAACCTGGTTTAGTGCAAATGGCTGTGATTGGTGATATATATTTTTATAATTTTGGCAATGTGGCTAATTATGTATATTAGTAAGAAATATTATTTGCTTCACAAACATAAAAAATATTTTAAATATGAGTTTTTCCAATCATTGCCGTTGTCGAATAATTTTGCTTGTGGATACTTTATTAGACTAACAATATTAAGTAAAAAAACGAGATATATTTTAAATACAAATAGTTTTTATACATCACGGTTGATCTGTTTAATAGATTAATTTAAAAAGTCCTTGATTTCAATGTTCGGTCATTGAAAAAGAAAACTCGCAACCTTGTATTATAAAAATAACACCGTACAAGATATAGATCATATGAGGATAGTATTGATCTTATTAGACCACACCCTAAACTGCACCCTCCACGTTGAATAACCAAGAGACTTACCATTAATTAAATGGCCTTTTATAACGCGATTCTGCTGGAGTTTCCAACTCAAAACTACAGCATAATAAACAAAAATTCAAATATGGAACAAAACGAGCATCAAAGTGTTGCCATCTTATAAAAACAACAACATTAATATTGTAATGATAACTATTTATTAATCGTTCTGGTCTGCCAAGTGAGACGACTTATAAATATTCATATTTATATCGCGCCAGGGGCTCTCAACTGAATAATAAAGAGTTTATTTTATAGTAATTTATTACTTCCCGAGACAAACGACGGAAATTACAACATTGTGTGTCTAATTTGAGAAGAAGATTTACTAGCTACTTGTAAAATAACGTGGGATAGATCGTACAGTTATTCTATTACATTTTTTATGGTTATTTATTTATTACAATTAATAATTAACAATTAAATATATATAAAAACTTTTAACTCATCGACTGCTGAATATTATTTTGTTGCCATCTTTTCATAATTAATATTGTTCAATAAATAATTTATAACTAGAGTTAATAATATATTAAATCTGGGCTCCAATCAATTATTAATAACAAAAAATAATTAAATAAAAAACCTATTACTTAAAATGTGTAATTATTTAATTATTTTTCACGATACTCTTAAAATATTCTCAATTACTTTAACTCCATCCTGTATAAACTGTCTTTAAATTAAGACACTATACAAAAAATAGCTTATTAAAAATACAATTAATATGGAATGACAGTAGCTCATTATTATTAGTGGAAAAAAATATGGTTGTCACTAACAGGTGACCCAATCATACGGCTTTAATCAGCCCGATAAATTATTTTGATTTTATTTATAAGCCATCTTACGAAAAAAGGGCGTATCTTGAGAATTTAAATAAAGTGTATTTAAAAAAATATATCCTTAATTTTTAAAAATAAATTTATAGTTAGGCTCAATTTTATTAGTGAATGCCATATTAATAATAATTAATAAAACTAAATATATTTATTACTACAATGTAACTTTACCAATTATTATAGAATGACTTATTATTATAAAAATGGTTGCCAATAGCAGGTTGAAATAGATGAATAATGTAAAGAGTTCATTTACAAGTCATTTTACGAAAAAAGGGCGTATCCTTTAAAGTTTAACAAAATATTTAATATTCTTAATTTTTTATAATAAATTAATGAACACAATTTCACAGCTTGGCTCACTTATATTAGTGAAAACCATATTTATTTTCATTTATGATAATAATCTGCTGTCAGTCCATATTAATCCGGAAAAAAATTATACAATTTGAAAGTGGTCAGTAATTGGATGAAATAACTATGACCAGACTGTCGAAGCCATGGTCCACCGAAATGTTTACAACATTGCCTGAATGAATAAATTGATAACTAAACATTAGTGTATTTAATTATAAATTAATAAAGGAAACACGCGTAGTGCTTCAATTACAAATTAGTGCACTCAATTTTGCGTATGAGAAAGCTGAATCTACATTATTATTTACACAAAATTTTAATTTACAATTCATTTTATAATAAACTAGGGTAATTTTAATTGAAATTTTCAATTTGTTAATGTTTTTTATGTTCTGTTTGGCTTTTTAATAGGAAAGTTCTATTTTGAGTTTTGATTTAAAGTTGTTTGTTTTTCAATGAGAAGAAGTATGAATTTTTATAGTAAATTATACATAAAATAATTAAATATCGTTTTCACACGATGACAACACTCATCACAATATTTAAAAAGCGAGTCTCCCGATAAATACTGTTTTTGAGAATTGTCATTTACAATGCATATCTCTAATATTTTTGTGAAATCAATTTAATATTATTATCATTAAAATACCCGTTTCCAGATTATAGATATGTAATAATTGTAGTAAAATATTACTCTTCCATCTGGTAACACTGATGGTTGAGGGATCTGTACAGATATATAACATACACACACCATAGACTATTATATATATATAATAATACAACCGTTTCATTTTATTAGTGGAAAGAAATATAGTTTTCACCTATGGGTGACTTTAAAATAACTATTTAAAACAACATCATAATAATTTAAAACAGGCAATTAATTTTGGACTGTCGGAGCCATGGCCTGCCGAACTGTTTATGTTTGTTAAAACGAAATTAGATTAAATAATTTATTTAAAAATATTGTGAAATATTGAGAACCCCTGGCTAAATAGTGAGAGAAGTTGCTTGCGAAAGAATATAAGAAAACAGTATTCAGTTGTGGAAGACACTTCAATTGAAACGGTCGTTTGGTAACTATAACTATCATCATATTCATTACAACTATCAGCTCGGTGACCTCAGGTTAAACACACAGTATTGTCAGAATAATCGCCTGGTGTTCTATTTTTATATGTATTGATAAAAAATAATCATTAAAAATCCATTTTATTGCTGCCATTATCAAATCGATAAAATTATTTATACTAGTGGATCGAAAAGCGCTGTAATTAGAAAAATACTGTATTTTTATGAACAAACCTCGGCCAACATTTTTAATTATTGCATTATTCTATTTGAATATTCGGATATTAACAGAATTTGCATTCAACTTTATAGTTTGTCCCATGAATATAATAATTGAGAATCACAGAGTTGAAATAAAATAATACAATAAAGCAATATTATAAAGGTAATCGTTGCAGAGCTCGAACACGTCATAATAAAATAAAACTTAATATTTTGTTCCATGAATAAAAAATATAATTATGATAACTGTAGATGTATGTCATATTATGTTTTTGAAATAAAATAATACAATAATCAAATAATATTAAATAAATCGTTGCAGTGCTCTAATACGTCAAAACACTTAGTTACACCCACTTGAATATAATAAAATAAAACTTAATATTTTGTCCCATGAATTTAATAATTATGATAAATGTAGATTGTATATCATATAATGTTTTTGAAATAAAATAATACAATAATTAAATATTATAAATGAAATAGTTGCAGTGCTCTAATACGTCAAAACAATTCATTACACCCACTTGAATATAATAAAATAAAACTCAATAGTTTGCCCCATGAATATAATAACTGTAGATTGTATGTCATATAATGTTTTTGAAATAAATTAATATAAAGGAAATCGTGCAGTGCTCGAATACTTCAAAACACTGCTCGTGAGAAATTTAAAAAAATAACTATTTAGCTACAAAATTAAGACATTAAGACTATTAAACAAATCTTGCGGTGAATGTTTTTATTAAAACAATTTAAAACAAATAAATGCATTCTTTATTTGAAATGTATTTTTAGTTTGAAGTTCGAACTTTTTTTTTAAATATTAATAACATGTAATTAATAAATGCATATGCGATATTATTTATTCGTCCATAAATTTTAATATGTTGAATATTTTTTATCAATGAATCTAATTATAGAGAAAAATCCAATCGAATTTCAAATAAAACATTGCATATTTTTGAATTCGTGATAATGGAAATGAATTGTTTAATATTCTAATCGATCCCCACTTGTATAAATATTAATTTAGCGATGCTCGTAATAAACGTGAAATGTAACACTGGAGTATGTCAAAGTCGCATTCTTTACTTGGTTATTTTTTTTTGTATGTAGTAAGATAATAATATTACAGTATGTTAGATTACCGCTACCTGCATAATGTAATGCAGTGGTTGCCAATTGTGTAATATTTATAATAATGTATTGTCCTGTAAAGTGTTACAATGGTTGGTGACACCTGCCGAGTAACGGACTTACCTGGTCATACCGGTTACTAAATAACTCCTAATCAAACCCGGATTCAATAATAATAAATACCTCACATTCTTTAAGCACATCTTCCCATCCCGTTGGATTACAAACATATATAGGGGCGGGAATTCAATTGTTTACTTCTGTTGCATATAAAAATGTATTGATAAACATAAGATATGGCATGAGTGGCTAAATGCGTGGTTAGTTCAAGTGGATCAAGTGGCCAAAAACATGAGTTACCTGTCAAACATTATACTGTAAACATCTCTCTTGATATCTTCAGTTATATTTCACAGTAAAATGGGTAAATGCATTGTTACTACATGTCATATGGACTCAAACATACACTCAAATACATCTAGCCTCACTTTTTACCAAACACTACTTCTTTAACATGTTTAAAATATTGTCACAACCACTCTCAGTGGTCACTAGAAATGTGTTGAGTGAGGGAGACACACTTATGCCTTTATCGAATAGAAGAGAAGAGTGCAACAATACACGAAATTACACGAATTATTTATATGCAATAATATCCATGATTTAATAATTATTTTAAAAAGTTTGAGAATCTCTTGTCAAGAGCCCGTTAACATTTCGGCGGACCATGGCTTCAACAGTCTGTGGTCTGTCGACTTTAAAACCATAAAAGACTACCATTTCATTTCATCCAATTTTTTTTAAAAAAGATGTGAAAGTGTTTTTATATAATAAAATATTTTAATTTCATTTAGAAAGAAAAAGATACATCGACTCGTGGTTAATTTATTTATATAATGTGTAGTTTTTAAATCGAATTAAAAATCCACTACCGTAGAACTTCTCTTGAAATGTAAATAAAATAATGTCTCGTAAAATAATAAATTATGAATATATTTTTCGGCATCGAACGCATTATCGTGTTTATTTATCTAGTTACTAGTTAGTTTCTTGGACGAATTATGCACGATATAATGGGTTGCCTATATTTCGACCAATTAAATGCTTTCCTACCCTAAAAACGCACGTGCTCCTTGTTTACACTTTACACATTCGTGGTACAAAAGTCCATGAATTTACATGAATTACATGACAATTAAGAAAACCCCAACAATTACATTGGAATTTATTTTGATAATATTTTATATCAAGGTTTGGTGGACACTTTTTGTATGTCGATAAACAATCTGGAGAAAAAGATCATTTGAAAGATTAATATGCAATGTAACATTTTGTTGATACTTTGGGAAACTATGAATATACTGAATTTTGTAAAAATTAGACAGGTTTTCACCAACCCATCGAGACAATCTCATACACGTGTGTAGATAATATATTAATCCTTTAATTATAAATGTTTTAGGAGATAAAAGCTGTAAGATGAAGTTAGTATTGCTGTTATTGTGTGCTTTGAGTGTTGCCGTTGCTGCCAAAAGCAAGAAGGAAAGCACAGACAAAGTAAATATATTTTATTACGATAATTTCAGAATGTGAACTTTTAACTTGTATTATCGCCATTGGCAAAAGTGATAAAGTGGTGCTTGAACTTACACTCATTGTTTACAAATGCACGGTGGCTGTAAATATGGCCAATATCAAAGTAAAGTTCACCGAGTGAAAGATTACGAATGGCGGGAGGTCAAATATAATTTTTATGATCATTTATACAGAACAAAGGAATCTATTGTTTATAGTTAAAAGTCGCCGTTTACTACGAAGCACTTTGTCCAGACAGCAAGGCTTTCATAGTCAAGCAATTGTATCCCGCCTGGGAAAACTTGAGGGGAGTGATCCGTGTCAAGTTGGTGCCTTACGGAAAAGCCATCGTAAGTTTATTGTTCTAATATTCAAACAATCCATGATTCTAATATCCTTAATTTTATAGCAAAACAAGAAAGATGGAAAGTGGGAATTCGACTGTCAGCACGGACCCCGGGAATGCTACGGAAACAAGGTAATAAAATACATCAAAATGCTTTGTTTATAATATTTCCAGTTCCATAAATAGTTGCCTCATTAATTCAATTGATAACCCGTTTATCTGTTTTGGCAGCACATTAATTTATTTTCTAATTTAAGATCCAAGGGTGTGCATTGAAGAGCAAGGATATCAGCGATGAGAAGAAGTTCGACTTTGTCAACTGTCTAATGTCAAAGAAGAACCCCGATAAGGAAACTGAATCGTGTGCAAGCAAATTTAAAATCGAAGCCGGTCCAATTATCGAATGTGCCAACAGCACTGCTGGAGACAACATACTCGCTGCGTACGGAGATAAAACCAATGCCCTTAGTCCGAGACTGTCCTTTGTACCGACAGTGATCTTCAATGAAAAGTACAATCAAGAAGATCAAGATACAGCAATGACTGACATCAAATCAGTTATTTGTAGACTAGCCCCCAAAAAGCCATCCCAATGCCCTTAAAACATTAACACAATGTATCTACTAAAAATATCACCAAAGCGTGAATAGTCCTATAAATAAAGAATTCGACTTAGACTGCCCGAAGTTGGCTAAATGTTGTATTTTATTTTTTAAAAAAAGACACATTATTAAAGAATGATTTTATTTGGGTAAATATAATATTCACATAAATCTAATTAGTTAAGCTATTATTATATATCACTTAAAGCACATTTCAATACAAGAAAACAAGCGATTTGATGAGTTAATAAAATAAATAAGCGAGAGAAGGATTCAGAAAATTGAATTTCTCAAGAATGTATGGTATGTATTATTAATAATAAGCTTATGCTGCCATAGTGTTCATTTCCCCGATATATGAGGGAGCCATTTTGAGTGTGGCCACTTCTCCGAGCCTGTCGATTGAGAGGTTGATGGCGGATAGTTGTTCTCGAGTTACATGCACTACTCCGCTGATTGATGCCAGTCCTTGTGGTACTTGCATTTCTAAAGTTCCCACTTCGATGCTACCAATATCGGTAGTTGCCTAAAAAATTGTCGCTCAATTAGATTTACAATTTTCAGATTATTTAAGCTATCGAAATCATACCCTCGTGAGTTCCGTAGTTGGGAACTTGGCTATATCAGTCTCGATACATCTCCATGGTCTTCTCCTCAAGTATTCATCTCGTATTTCATTTTGAATGTCTTTTAGACGCTCCTATACAGTTCATGGTAATGTATACATAATTAATAATTAACCTTGATTCGACTTATCCTCTTCATTTTCAACACAGAAAATGTTAGATTTTTAATTGAGACTGCATATTATAGCCGTGTAATAAAATACAATATGAAAATATTCATATAGTATATACTCTCCTTATAAGTTTATAGGGGGAATAATATATTCCTAAATGCTTTTTTTATTTAATAAATTTAATAAAAAGAGCAATTTGGCTGCAGATTTTTAGTACATATTTTGACTGTTCTTCAACAAGTACAAAACAAAAAAAGTACGATTTGGAATTTGGACAAAAAATTACATTAATAATCTAAACATAATCTTACCAGTAATTGCATTTTCATTAGTTTCTGTTTTATCTTATGGTCTTCCAATGTTTTTTGATATTTCGATGGATCGTCTGGGAATGTGCAAATACCTGATTTAGCCAAGAACATTGTCCACTCCTAGAAGGGCACATATTTGATTAATAAAAATAAACAGGGTATTGATATTATAATTTGAAACACTCACAAATTGCCACTTATTAAATTTATCCCTCAGTTCTATGAGAGAAGTGTCGTTAACGAGCGGTGGTTTTTCAATCGGAGTCAATCTTTCGAGTACTTCTTGACAATGTTTGCGTTCCAATTGCATTCTTTCATTCCGTTCCTTCTCCAACAATCTGCATATTAATCAAATCGATTATTGCAAAATTCACAAACAATTAAATTAATTACACAATAAAAAATTCAAAATTTAATTATCAGTGATGAAGAAACAAAGTCTGGAATTCTTTGTTTTGTGCAGAAAGAAGTGAAAAATGCCTTGCACTTGATTGAGAAATAAAAGATGCAATTGTAAAATAACTCACCCTTGCAAAAGTACTAATTCAACATGAAGGTTGTCTGTATTTTGATAAGTGGGCTTTGTGATAGTTCTTTCTGCAGCGGATGCTTTAGGACTGCTTAAAACTGAATCTGCAAAATTAACAAATTATAAGTAGGCAATTTCGAAATGAGTATAAATTTAATTACATATATTTTAATTTACCATCAGGACCCAAGGACACATTGCCTCCTTTATCAGTTTTCTTTCCATATAATTTCAATTTATCTCTCAAAGCACCGCGTTCCGATTCCAACGAATCAATATCTTGTTGTAGGTGATCCATTGTCTCTTCGAACTCTTTCTCTTTCCTAAAATACAATAAAGTTAAAGCCGTCACAAATATATAAATATTATTTAATCACCTCTTCAACTGGTTTTGTGCGTCTTCTAATTTCCTCGTCAGTTTTTCCACGGTTAATTCTTGATCTCTCGCAGCGCTGTTCAGCTTCTTCTCGGCTATTTCTTTTCTTATTTGCATTTCAGACATTTCATCCTGTTTGGTCTGTATGAAGATAAAATACATTGGTGATTAATTAGCACACAACAGATATTTAAAATATTTACCTTTAATATTTTCTTAAGTTCTCTCAAATCGGCTTCCTTATTTTCTAATTTAAGAGTCAACGCTTTAGTCTCTTCGAGTTGTTTCTTAACTAACTGTGCTCTTTGCACAATTGGTGGAATAGTCTTAAAATAATAGATTATTATTAGTTGGATATAATCAAATTATTTTTAATGCATTTACCTTGGGTTCTTGTTTTAGAGAACTATTTATTTGATACTCTTGTTGTTGTGTGAATTGCGCTAGAGTTGCTATTTCACCGATTGCCAATTGTAATGATTTTTTCATGGCTACAAAAGCGCCGACTTCCTCCTGTAAAATACAAACACATTATTTTATCATGATATTATACTTATTAAATATAAATGCATACTTGATGGTAATGTTTATCTCCGGTGGAAGCCCATAGTTTATTGATTTGAGCGGAAGTGAGCGGAGTCGGATCGGCCATTGTTGCTGCTGTGGCAGATACTCTCGCAGCTTCTTGGACACACCAAGCCACCCGAGAGACTTCTCTGTGTACCGGAGAAGCAACTCTTTCCCACCACTAATAATCAAATTATATAAAGTTATAGGAAAATTCATTTTCAAATTTGGAATTTGACATGTCAAAATATTTTAAATAATACCTCAGGATCGAGACCCAAGCTTGTGATATTTGGATCGGTGGGAAGACGTCTTCGAATAGATTTCAACTGTTGCAGCAATGTCTCGGTAGTGACATTTATCAATTCTAAAAGCTGTGCTAACTCCGGTGATTCTTCTTCAGACTGCAAACACAATTATAATAAAAACAAACCATTCATTAATAAATACTTTACAGATACTTACGGGAAGAAGTATTTTAATGCTGGACGAATCCACAGCTAAACTTTCCATCGCCGCTGAAATTGCAGCACACCAAGCCTTAAATGCTGCTGCTTCGCCAGGAACTTTGTGTTGCGGTTTTTCTATTTTCTCACCCACTAAATCAGTATCCGATTGAGCAGCCTGTCCTCCCAAAAGACTCGGTTGCATTCTCACCAGACAAATGTAGCACTTTTCAATTGCTGAAATAGATAATTAATTAAAAATTATCCACAATTTATATATTATTAATTTCAAACCTTCCGTGGAGCTGTTTTCGTCTATTCTATTAGCTTTGATAAGTTCCAATGCTGCGTCGAGTGGCATCTCTTGAATTGAGAGCTCCGGAAGTGCGGCAGCCACCTTAAGCAGTGTTTCTGTGGTACAAGTCTTCAAACTGTGTGCATATTGATGAAGCACACTCTATCATAAATTAAGAAAAAAAAGGAAACATTATTTTTCATAAAGCAATTTGAAATATAATAAAATTTACCAATAGCATGTGAAGGTAGAATTGCATTTTACATCTAAATGAGTATTGAATAACACTGTGTGTCTTTATAACGGTGTCTTTGTCGATATTTGAAACCATAGGGAATCTGTAAAAGTATTAATGTTAAATTTTAAAATAAATATTTTAACTACATTAGGCCTCGATAATCCCGATTTTGAATATTACATATATTATAATCCGAATAGGGTATGAATTTTAAATGTTTGGATTATCGAGGCCCTTCTGCATTTCATAAACATACTTCTCTCTTAATTGGCCCAGTAATATATCAGCTTTGCAGATCATTCGTGGTATTAAAAGAAGTGACTGAATTGCATCGTGATCACCTACAAATAAATTGTATTTTAATTTTCAGTAAAAATACTATGTACCCAGTTAATTATGTGACAATACCTCCTCTAACCATCAAGTGGTCAGGCATATAAGCTTTAAGTAGTTCGGCATGCTCGGCAGCTTGCTGGAGTAGTAAGGCTCTGAGTTGAAGGTCGACAGCGCGAGTACCAGCTCGGCTTACTTGACCGATCATTTCCATCTGTTGATCGGTCACTGTGCGAACTTCAATGTCTACAAATATAAATGTTAAACACAGTGCGAGAAAGAAATTAAATAATAAGAGACGACTGATCTTACTAGATTTATTATCCTTTTCATCCAGTCTGTTTCTATAATCAATACATTGCTCGTTGAGTTTCTGAACCAGTTCTCTAAATTTAGATATTGTGGAATCACGGTCCAAAACATTTTCCAAAGCTGCTTCTCTCTCGCGTATTGCCTGGATAAATAAACAAGTGAAAAATTTGGTCCTTCATAAATTATACATTAAAAAATTAATACTTCTCGGGTGGCAGAATGTGCCATTTCAACTTCTTCCCGAAGATCCATTTCAAGTTCATGATTTGACTCAACAAGTTGCTCGTGAACTTCTTGAAGTGCTTCTAATTCGGCCACCTCCTCCTTCAGTTGTGCAACCTTAAAGAAATTGCATTATTTAGTTAAAGAAATAATATTTGTAATCCATAATTATTCAAATACATATTTTGATTGTACGTATATGCCATATTTATAACCTTTTTTCATAATAATATTTGCAATTCATTATTAAAAATGTATATTAGATTTATTAATACCTCATCTTCGAGTGCCATCTTCTTCTCTCCTAGTTGTTCAACCATTTCTTCGGCACCCAATGCAGCATCGACCTTAATAAAATAAATATAATTATTATGAATAATATTATTCAATTTTCGTTACATGCACGCACACAGAGAAAATAAAGCTTTGAGATTACAAAACTTAGCGAAACAACAAAAATCAGGTTACATTCGTGCAGACATTGGGATGATAACGGAACACTTTTTCATGGGAAATGACTAGCGTTACAGCGACTTTCAAAATAATAGTTCAATAGACAAAAGCATAAATTTTGAAAAAACCAAATAATAAATGTAAGAATAAAAACTGAAAATAAACTAAGCCAAATGAAACTTACATCGTTTAATTCAATCTGTCCGTTGGGCATCAACAGGAAACAAAATATTTCTTATGAAAATTAACTCAATACTAAATAAATTATGTAATAATATTTTGAAAGGACATTTTCCATGAAAAATTCAATGCATTCAAGACGAGTTGAACAATAATAACATTACTTAATAGAGGACTTTTAAATGAAATAATTAATGAACTCAGTGCTGTCCGAGCGTACAAACATTAAGCAGGTTAACATGGATTTTTATATGTAATTGAATAAATGTAAAAAATTTGCACTGAATGAATTTTATTATAATTATTAAAATAAATATTCTGATTAATAACAAACCTGTTCTTGTAAATCAGCTATCTGAGCTTCCAATTCTTCGACCCGGGAGCTGAGCTTCTCTTTGGTTCTGCCCAACTCAGCAATTTCTGATTTCTTCTGATCAAGATCCTGAAATTTTATAAATAAATAATTATTTATTTATAAATGTAGGCTTTTTACAAGTTTGGTTTTTTAGACACAACAATGTGTTAATTAATTGTCTGTCGGTGATTTTATTACTACAGTTACACAGGTCACTGACAAGGCGGTTTAATAATCGCCCCAGTATTTACGTTATAACCCAGGAAATCAAAAAAAACCTTAATCAATAATAAAGGATGATCAAAAAATACAAATATTATTAAACACTCTTTAGAGTTAGAGAAAATATAAAAAAACACACACAAAACCAGGTTCATTCGTGACAAACCTTCAGTTTTGAAACTGCATTTTCACTCTAGAAAGACAGAAGCGAGATTAGAAGCGAGAGACGAGAAGAAAGTGTAGAGTTTTAATAATTTTTTGAATTTAAATCTAAGTTACCTTTTGCATTTTCTGCATGTGATGCTTTTCATGTGCCGATAAATCCCTAAGACGAACCAGTGTGTCACGAAGACGAGCATTCTGCTGCTCCAACTGCTTAAGTTCATACTGAGAGCCTCCGCTGCCTTCTTTGATCCCTGAAATTATTTCAATTTAGAATCGGTGATTATTGAGAGTAGGCAACGCTTCACGTCGAGATTATGTATACATATAAGACAATGTAATTTATAAGGCTTGGTTATTTTTATTAAAAGTAAGTCCTCACCAGCTGCATCGAGTTCGGCTTTTAATAATTGCATGTCTAGAAGAGCTTCTTCTAATTTTTCTTTGGTTGCATCGAGTTCAAGCTGCAAAGTTTCAGCTTTCTCTTCAGCCATTTCACGATCAAGTGTTGCCATTTCCACAGTTTCAGACAGATCAGCCATTTCTTCAGCATGAGCGTCGCGAGCAGCTATTGCTTCCCGAGCTTCTAATTTAGCCCGCTGTAAATCCCTTTGAAGAGATGCTTGCGATTCCATAATTTTACTCTTGAACTCGGTCATTTGTTCCAGTTGCATTCGTACTCTTTCGAATTCCTTTAATTTCTCTCGATCTTCGAGCCGTTTGATTTTCAAAGTCTCTAGTTTCTCATTCAAATCTTCCACTGTAGACTTCAACGTTGCAATCTGAAGGAAAAATTAATTAATTCTCTTATATTTCGATTAATAAATAACAATTCTCACTTCTTGTTGGGCTTGTAAAAGAGCTATTTTATCTTCGGCTGAAGATTGAATGGGTGCAGGTGTCGATTGGTTCATTGGAGACGTAATACTCTGACCGGGAGTGAATTGAGGATGAAGAGTTTCAACGAAATTGGTCTAGAAAATCATAATACCAATTAGGAATAAAATTTAAACTATATTTTTCAATTAATCAACACATACTTCAACAAATGATGCCCTTTTATTGGATGAATCTGGTGTGTTAACTCTTTCGCCGGGACTTTGAAATGACATGTTAGAAAGAGATTGTCGGGAACCGGCTAACGATTGGCGAGAGCTTAAAATAATCACATACTAATTAAAAAAATATAATAAATCACATTTAATTACAGTTATGAAGTATAGTTAGAATATACATTCGCAAATACCCACACAGAGATCCATTTTTCTTCTCATTATATTAAATTTACATTTAAAAACAGGTAGTTAAAAATAATGGTGAATGTTTTGAAGATGGTGCAATTTTATTTATTAGATAATTATTGAATTATTTTACCTGGACATGGATAAAGACATGGGTTTTGGACACTTTGCTGGAGAAATTTTCCTCCTCACACTGTTTGTTAATGACGGCACAAAAGAAAAACCACAAAGGCGTATTATTTCAAGACGGTTAATTGAGCAGCATGTTATTTATAATTAGATAAGATGAACATTCATGTTAAATGTGTACTACAGAGAGTTTCTAATAAAATATCTACTCACGTTGTAGGTCTAGACCTCTGAGCCTGTGTTATACTGTTCCAAATGGAATGAAAAAAATACAAACAAGAAAACAAACAGTTAAATTTAAATGATAATGATTTCATTTGAAAAATGATAGGAATCAATTAAATGAACGCTAAAAGCCCACATCAAATACCTAAATGAGAATAATTATATAATGATCTGATATTTATTACCAACTAAACTAGCGATAATTTTAAATTATTAAAAAAAATACCCTTTCACTCGACTGCATGTCTTGGAATGGAGCGAAGGTTTATCCTTTATCAATGTATCAATAATTTGTTCAGATTTTTTATCTTTCACATTGTAAATATTTGATTTTTGTACAGTTAAATCTTTGGAAATTGTACTGACCAACAATGGACTGGATAATGCATTGTCTTTGGGTATAATTTTATTATTTAGAGTGAGAGCAGCAGATATTACATTTCTTACTTTTGACAGAGTTGTTTTTTTGTTTACAGCATAAACTATATTAGCGGAAAAGACAGTGGGTTTAAAATTTGTATTTTTCGAAATAACTTGCGCCTCGATATGTTTCGGAGGAAGTCGGCCGATCACAGAAATGGTAAGTTTATTGGTCGATGTCGGCTTACAAAATGTGCTAAGCATGCAAAACACATTTCAAAATATTAAAAACACTTTCGTCATGTAACAAATGATTTTTCCATTTTTATAAAAACTACACATTTATTGGTATAACACAGATTAAATTCATTATTAAAAATAACTACATCTCTAAAGGCTCAGATATTTATGTAGTTAGTATGAACATTGTAAATTACCTGCTCAACCGTGATCTCGACCCTTTGATGTCTTCGGGAGACGTGACCGAAGTCTCCAATGGATTGTCGTCATCGTCTAATAGTGTCAATTGACCGGAACGAACAAAGATTCCACAGTTTTCTTCGCACTGTATGCACAAATATTAAACAAAATGTGTTAAACTAAGACTGATTAGAACGAAATTGTCGAATATTGTATTACGAACACTAAAGTATTGATGCCCTCGAACGTTTCCATTATTTTTTCCTTTAGGCTCGTCTAAAATGACCCCGATCCATCTTCCGGTTGCAAATGTTAGTAGACCGTCGTATGCGACTCGGCCAAGAACATCTTTACCTGTGACTCGAACACGCTGACCATTACGCAGAGGACGATCTGCAGACATTGCTAAAATAATATTCAAACTATAATCACATGACATACTGTATAGTGTTGGTCAAAAGGCAAGAAAAGAATAACAACTCAATGGTTTTATTTTTTATATAAAATTTTGATTTTGTAGCATAATTTACTGAAAAGAATATTGTTTGTCACTAATCTAACAGCACTAGAAGGATTAAATTAAAATCCCACAATACTATTAATTCCAACTGTCAATTCATGAAATAAATATTAGAAACATCAATAAGTATTAAATATCGTTGAGATATCTTACTTTGATTGAGATATACAAATGATGTACTTGTGAAAAAGGGTGAAAATAGCTTTAATTCATGGATCAATTCCTATGACGTTACTAGCTGTCACTTTTTGGTGCTGCCATTAACTATATTTCATTTATTTATTTGAAACATTCTTCATTTTTTAACGATTTATACTTAATTTAGGATAAAATTAAGTTAAATGATAAAGAATTTCTAATAACAGTATAGTAGTAGGATTTTTAAATATGTTATGAAGTATACAAATTTTAGACATTCTTTCTGTGAGATAATTAATACACAAGTTCATGAATAACATAAAATTTATTTTATAAATATTTCAGAAGGGGGTTTTCAAATTTAAAATGTTGATAAAATGATATCAGCTGTTTTTACACATGACAGTTGCTTGGATGCCGGTGTTTTCCGTCAAAGTCATTTGAATCAGTGAGGAATTACTTTAATATGTGCTTGAATTTCCACTAAAAAGTATTCGATTTTGCAGTTTCTATCGCTGGGATTTACAACAGATCTGTTCATCTTTGGAAATGGAAAATAAATTTCGATTTTACATTCTTGCTGCACTTGTTTTGTATGCTTTGTGTAGTCTGTTTATCTTTAACAATGTGTACAAGACCTCTGGTTTAATAATCGATGAATTCTTCCATTTGCCGCAAGGATCCAGATACTGTACATTCAATTTCTCATATTGGGATCCGAAAATCACAACTCTGCCAGGATTGTACATCATTTCATCCATCTTGCTGGGCCCGCTCGGATTATGTACCACATACTGGCTTCGTTTTGTTAATTTCATTTTTTCGCTTATAAATTTTGTATTATTCGTGAAAATGCTACGAGTGGAAGACTCGAAGAATATGTTTGACAAAAGAGTTATACTGCAAGCGTTGAACTTATCTCTATTTCCACCATTGTACTTTTTCTCTCTTCTGTATTACACAGATTGTATCTCCGTGACATTTGTATTACTCTTTATGTTGGCTGGAAAACATGAAAGATTTAAATGGATGACTGTTTTTGGCTTGATGTCCATTCTCGTACGACAAACCAACGTTGTGTGGTTGGGAGCGTATCTCGGAACCCAACTCATCAATAGCTTTTATGATTCCTATATTGAAAACATGCACACATTCAAGAAAACTAACAATAAAAGAAATGTTAAAAATAGATGTTATCAGTCAGTCAAAAATTATAGTTTAGAAGATGTCTATCGTGCGTGTATCTTTCATGTAAAATCTGACTTTAGATGGGTTATTAAATTGAAAGAATCCTTATTATTTAAAGAAATACTGTATGGATCATTGGCTATAATTCCTTTTTGTATTTTTGTGGTATATAATGGTTCAATTGTTGTCGGTGATAAAGAAGCTCATACAGCTTCAATTCATCTGCCGCAGATTTTCTACTTCTCACTTTTTTACGGTTTCTTTGGTCTCTTCCCCGTTCTTCAAAATTCAAGACAGACTGTTGCGAAAATTCTTAATCGAAAAACAATGTTTGCAATTTGTGTTGTGATATTTGCAATAATCGTTAGATTCAATACTTTAATACACCCTTATTTATTGGCAGACAATAGACATTTCACATTCTATATTTGGAACAGGTTTTATGGAAAGTATTGGTTTGCAAAGTATATAATTATTCCTGTCTACATTTACCTTCTCACTTCTATCATGGTCGACGTTGAAAAGTCACAGGGTTTTGCATTCATTGCGTTTTTCATCTCGGCTTGTGCGGCAACAATGTGTCTCCAAAGAATGATCGAAGTGAGATATTTTCTGATGCCGTATCTCATTCTGAGATTAAAATGTTGCCTGTCGAAATGGTGGGTCATTATCGGCGAAACAATATTTTACATTATAATCAACTGTATGTTTTTTAAGACTTTCTTCACCAAAGAGATTTACTGGACGGACTTTGAAGACGTTCAAAGATTAATTTGGTAAATTGTAACATGTGTGTGATCTGGTATAATAAAAAGGGAGAGAAACGTTGCTTATTATTTATTTCTGTAATATTTTTATAATAAATAAATTTGTCATGAAATGTTTTTATTTTGATATTAAAAATGTCTCTTTACAATATGTTTCAAGGAACTTATGACTAGAACATATGTATTTACATCAATGTAAATGCTGAATTATGAAAATATGTTATTCTTGTACAATAGTAATAAACATTCCAATCACACTATCGGTATTTTAATCATGGCAAGTTTACAATTTAATACTAATTATACTTATTTGCAATAGACAAAAAATAGTGTGTTTTTTTTATAAAACATTAAAATGAATTAAAGCACACAACTGCACTCACAAATATTACAGATAAACTAATAAATAGATATGATTTCAACATTTATACTGTTTTTGTATATGATTATATAAAAATTATCAAACAATAATTCTCTTATATCCATTTAACAAAACTCTTTTTAGTTTTAGTCCAGTCTTGTGCGGAATGCTTAGCATCTTCATTATCACAGTATCCCATGTTAACCGTGTTCTCTGATGATGTTATTGAACTGCATTCGGTTGAACGGTCGACAAAAGAGGCGACGAGCTATCAATAGAATTTGAAGACTTGCAGTGTTCATTTTTGCCTTTATTATCTGCAGCGGCATATGACAAATGGCAATCAGCCGAGTCCAGCGGTGGATAATACTGACGGTAGCACATATAACTAATTACCAAACCCAACATGGATCCGGCCAAGACATCTGCAAAATATCCAATATTATATTTACACATTCATAAAGTAATACAATTATAAAAAAGCACCTTGATAGTGATGGTGATAATCACACGTTCGACTCATAGCCACACACATTGCAATAGTTAACGGTATTAACGGTAACATTAACTTGACGGAATTACCACTCCTATTTTTTCTAGACCACACTTTTAACTTTCCCATACACCACCATGATATGAAACCCATCGAACTGAACGATACTGAAATAAATAAATACATTATTAAAATTAAAATGATTAAATAATTATTAAAACAACTCACTACTGCTATGACCGCTGGGAAATGATTTTCTTCCTTCTTTTACATCATCCGGATCTCCAGTACAGTGCATTTCTGGATTCATCTCACCGTTGGGAAAACACCTCCAGAAAAAATCAGGTCTGGGACGTCCTGTCGATTGATTGATTAATAAAATTTGCTCTACAAAAATAATAAATAAAGTGTAGTTACCTATTATAAGCTTGATCAGGTCTGTCAAAAGGCAGTTGATTCCGATTGATAGGGAAATGGCTAGAAGGAACTAAAATAATTTATCAATAATAAACTATTTATATAATTAATTTCTTCCACACCTGTATCATATCTTCTTTGTCTTTTTTCAACGTGTAGTACAATGTGGTCATTATAATAGGCGTTATAAGTGTTAAAGACCATAACTCCACATTTCCGACGAATGATTCATGACGAGGATTCCTGTACATCCACATTTCATCAGGGTGAATGTAACGAACAAAGGGAGCCATCTTCTCCATTTCGCTAAAATAATAAAAATATGTATTAAAAACCGGATGTCATAGGTACTATTTAATGTTCCACATTTATTTCTTATGAGAAAAATCCTTTAATATTCGTTCAAGGATCTAATATTATCGAGGTTCCATTATATAAAATAAATATAAAGATCTCGACTAGTAAATAAAAAAAAATAACAACACATCGTCACACTATTATAAGAACCACGGCCCTCCTAAATGTTTACACCAATAGATTGAGCGAGGCATACAAACGCTTTTTATTAACTATTATTAAATTATTTCATAGCATCATACATTTTAAAAATAGACTTAAAACGTGTTTCGAAACATCACCGATTATAAGTGAAAGTTGATTTAATTTATTACAATGTGTGCCGAATTTGGAAAGTAATAGACAGATGAATAATTTAAATCAGTGACTCTAAAATAAATAATATATTCTCAAGTAAACGTGGATCATTTTTATGATGAATCAATAATCTCCTTGATACTCGTACAAGTATCCACGAATGCAATAATGAATTAAGTGAATTAAACCCCATAAATGCTTTTTAATTACCTAATAATGATAATAAATAATTAAAAGAAATTTTTTTCCAGTAAAAATGTATAATTTTTATCATCTACGTTAATAAATGTATACGATTTTCCCAACAGCTGTGATCATCTGTGGTAATATTTACCAAAATACGACCGCCATCAGGAGGCGAAGTCCTGCCTCGAGGGGCAAAGCGCCCCAGCCCCTCATGCTGCAGCTGGTCCAACCCTCACAAGTCCTCAGCAGCTACAGGAGCCACGATCAGTCCTGGTTCATGTCTCGTAGAACACTTCTGACTCACAATGTGGACAACACAACACTACACCAAATATTCTTTACGCATGCGTGGAAAATCAAGAAAAACAATTATCTAGTTAACGCGCCAAATTCATTATTATCTCTTATCAAAAATATATGTATATTCGTAACTTTTTAAGTTTAGATTATCTACAAATACTTGAGTTTTCATAAATTTTCACTTGCATAGAACAACGTTACAGTGCAATTCGCAGATTATCTCTCATACAAATTAGTTTTAAATACATATAGATAAGAAAAACTAGACTACATAGAATTACAGCCGCATATTTGAATTATATTAGTAGTTTTCTTTTTCACAATAAATTATTTATTACCGATTTAAATTATAAACATATTTGATATTATCAATAGATGTTATCATATATTATTTATTTCATCTTGAAATCGGTAATTAATTCAACTAAATAAAACAAATAGAAAAAATAAAACAACTATCACAAGAAAAAAAGACTATTGTTAGAAAAAAATATTAATTATTATATAATTAAACATAAATGGTCAATAAATAAATAAAAAATGAAAATATACATGAAAACAAATAGTAATGTGAATACATTATCATTTCATAATATTTTTCATGTAAGTATGTAGCCATAGACAAGTCCGGTGCATTGACATATTGTCTGTGATTATCTAAATGTCATTTGTATATAAATAACTCCTCCTTTGAACGAAGTAGTCGAATAAAAACGAAAATACGCGTGATTTATCGAAGTTTCAGATATATTATTATTATATTAATATTGTTTTTCAAGAACACAGTGCCTAAAGAAGCAATAATTTATTATTAATTGTATCTCCAACGAAAAACCAACATGGTAGGAAAAGCGGCTTTCTTTGGTATGTTTGATTTATGTGAATTCCAAAAATTCTATCTATATATTTTATTTATATTACAGATTCTTAATTTGTGGAGATTATGAGTGGAATATTCTAAAAGATGTTATCGGAAATTTGCATTTTTATAATTAATACGATCAAGATTGTATTCAATTTGTCCATGTTGACTCTGGTGGTGGGACGAGCTCTTCCTCCAATAATTGTGGACACTGCTCTCATCTCCTGGTCGGCGTTGCTCTTGAGCCGTTTACATCGTGCTAATACTCCAGAGGGTAAAAATGTATTCGGAAACTCAAGAGCGATTGCTCATCGCGGTGCACTTTTAGATGCTCCAGAAAATACACTAGCCTCACTCAAATATGTACGTACTATTTATTGATTAATTGAATGTAATCAATAATTGTTTCAAATGCATTTCAGTGTGTTGAAAATGGTTGTAAACATATTGAATTCGACGTCCGCATCAGCAAAGACGGGAAATGTGTTTTACACCACGATGTCACGGTTCAAGGGCAAAAAATCAGCGAAACTAATTGGGAAAAGCTTCGAGAGATCGAGCTGACATCTGAACATCTCAACAAGTATAATATTATAATTAAGTCGGTAATGATAGATGTTAATTATTTTGTTTTTCAAGGGACAAATTTGGTGTTCAAAATTTGTGTCTTTTCGATGAAGCTGTGGATTATCTGTCGTCGGAAAATGTGAAGATGGTTATCGATGTGAAAGGTCACGATAGCCGATTGTTTTCGGCTGTAATTGATTCATTTAAAAGGCATCCTTCAATGTATGACACGACCATCGTCACATCTTTCAATCCTTTGACGTTATACAAAGTATGTAAATATTTTATTAAACTCACCCATTTCAATAATGTGAGGCTTCACATTTTGCAGATACGAAAACTCGAACCGAGAATAATTGGTGCGCTTAGTTTTAGACCACACATCTTCAGCGCTCTCTCTTATAGTTCTACTGAACATTCACGATTAAGGTATTTAATTATTATTATACATATTTGACAGTCTAAATTCTGTGACAGATATTTCTAGATTTTGTTTTCTTTCTGAGTGAGACAATAAGTATTGCCTTTGTCAAACTCATCTGCTTGGTCCGTAATCTTGATATTTAAACATCCAGTTGTATGCCCTTTTAATATATCGGCTGGTCTCAAGTAGTCCTATATGACTAAAAGAAAAAATAAACAATATCTGTAGACTAAGTAGACGGTCCATCATCTTGATATTAAATCCAACACGGTTACTCAGTAAATGATCTTATTAATCGACTTAATTTATATCATACAGATTTCCTTCAAGCAAGCTGAAACATTATATCGCAAGATTATTGGACGAACTGCATGCCTTTGTTTGGTGGACTGGAATATTGGCCAATTGGACAGGATGCTCGGTGCTTTTTATACACAAAGATATCATCAGTGTGTAAGTGCCTATTTTAAAACATCACAAAACCCAGTTGTACTATTTTATATTATCCGTAGTTCAATGGCTAAAAGATGGTCGAAGAAAGGATACGCTGTGGCTGTTTTTAGTGTCAATCAGCCGTCGGAGAAACATCAAATGATTAAGACATTTGGACTGCCGTATCTCACGGACACATTAATCGGTGAACCTCGTTAAACAAACAAACTGCCTCATTTATTCTAAACATTTGTGATCAAAACTCGAACAAATCGGACACCTAAGATTTTATAAATAAACAATACCAAATAATAATGTATAAGGTAGCTTTGATGTGTAATTTTAGCAAAATGCATTTATATGTTATATTTCTTTGTGGTACAAATATATTTTTAATGCAGCCTTTTACTCACAATCATAGCATGTAATTTAAGCTTAATTAATCAATAAATTTAACAGAGAGCAATAAGTAATAATGTATCGTATGATCTCTTTTTTTTGCAGCAGCAGCTGGTGTAAGTAATATTTATTCAAAGTGTGCAATTCCTATTATACATATGAATATTCAGCAATAAAAAATAGTGTATTAAAAAAACATGTTTTATTTATTACAAAACAACAACTATATTTTTTTTTACTCTACCAAATTTACACAATAAAGCTAATTTGAAATCTGAATCATATGAAAAAAAATGCATCCTGGCCATTAAGTTCAACAATATTTGAAATCCCTACAGTAATTACATATATTAAAACTCTCTAGAATGTTTTATTCACAATATTTACACAAACAGATATAATCTAACAATTTACACAGACAGATTATTCTCCTAATTGACGGGATGTTTATTATGATATTGAAATACTTAATGTATTTTTATTATTAAAAACCCGAGGACACGTAAAATAATATATTATCATGATATTCTACAACAATCAATATTTACATCACAACCAATACAAAAACAATAAACAATCACGACTCATTTATTCACCACGCTCTCAAAACACTCATTCTTTGCTATTTTTAATAAAGGAATGTTCAATTATTATACAAATACATAAAAAATAAACTTATTTACACTTCAGCAAAACAAAAATGCCTGTCCAAAGGGTTGAAGCTCCCGCTCTTCGGTGTTGCCATATCAATAAACTTTTGATAATCATAAATAGTTTGTCATTTGGATAATAAAAAGCATTTATAGTGTAATATCGATGGAAAAACTACAAATTTCAATAATTATTATTGAAAAATACATTTGTTAATAACAATGTGAAGTGTATCTGTAATAGCCGTACTCAATATAATAGTGTGTGTACGAATAGACTAGAGTTTTTAAGCATTGATGTACACGCATACGTACCGCACGCACACACTCTCATTACCCTATTATAATGAATACGGCCCTAAATGTAGAGATCATAATTTTTTGTAGCAATTGATTATGGCAACATTTTTAATGCTTGGCGGCAATTTCCAGTTAGATTATTAGATGCACTCAAAACTAGAAATAAAATTATGAATATTTTGCCAATTTATAAACAAAAAGGAGTATTTTTAAATGTACATTGTAATGGGGTCGAGTTTATAGTTCATTTTCTTCAGAATTCACGCAAGATTGATTTTAAATATAAAAAAAACGATGCTTTTTATAAAATGTTCTGAATTTGTGATTGACTCATAATGTATAAAGTTGTGTATTTAATATCAAATCGATCCAATATTTCCATTTTGCATTGTAGTCCCTATTGTAACTCCCATTTGCTATTTATACTTTAAAAATAAATAATATTAAAAAACATTTCATTTATTGTTATCCCTAACTTAAAAAAGAATCCGGGGAAGACAAAATGACAGATATATGCAAGTATTTAAGCAGTGGCGTAGCGTGGATTTCTTCCCCCTGTTGCCAACTACTAAATTTGGCGCCCCCTCTAATTTTAAAATGTGAAAAAATCATCTATTTATTAAAAATTATAAGCCACTGGATACACTCCCATTATTTATATATTTAAATGTAAAGGAAAGCCAATGTGTTCGTTCGGAAAATTGATATACAACATGTCAATTTAAAGGCTTTTATACAACGTGTTTTTAATTTAACTTAAAATATTTAAATGTAATGAATGGTACATTAAATGTAACACAACCACACCTTCATTAATGGTCCAAGTCGAATAGTTAAACTTCAATTTTTAATTATTATTTTAAAAAGTTTGAGAATATGCGTATTTACTTATTAGGTAATATTATTAAGCATACTTCATACAGTTCATGAAACAACAATAGTACGAAAACAAGAACATTACCTCAAACGGTACACACGGTCAGCAACCTGAGACATTATGACAATATGATGTTTACAATTCGTTGTTGTTGATGCAAATACGGTCAGCGACCTTGGAAGTTATGAAAATATACTTGTTATTGTTATTCATTTGAACTTGACCTTGAAAATGTATTTTGTTTTTGTTATTCTATGATGACATCATGTATTCACTCATTATTCTAACTGAAGATTCAAAAACTGTCATAATATTTTTTTTTCATACGAAAATTGTATTGGAATTAGGTATTCGCCTTTAATATATTTGAAGTTCAATTAAAGACAGGTTGTATGATTCCCATACGATTACAAAAAAATATACTAAAAGGGGCCTAAGATTTTTTTCGTATATATTTTTTTGATTTATTATGACAGTTTGTGAATCTTCGGTTATTATAATAAGTGAATATATAGAATGGCAATAACAAGTATGACATCATAATATAAGCACTATGTTGACTAAAAATCTCAAAATTAATTTCATCCACTGTCCACGTCACTGTATTTAATATAATTATTTTGCTGAAGTGTAATTTATACTTTATCTGTTCTTTGGATAAAAGGCGTGCGGTTGAAAGAGTCTAAAATAAATTATATATATGTACAATAATTCGCGATAAGATTGTACTATTTGTCACGAAGGATCACTAGTTGATATCCTCAATAGGGTAAATTATCCCTGAGGTGCGCCCTCTTGGAGTACCCGACCTGGAGACACTTTCCCCACCAGGATCTCTGGAGACACACCGGCTCTGGTTTCAGCACGAAGCACTTTGTCTGGACGATGTTGAAGAAGAGTCTGCCGACCATGTTAGCAGCTTCGGTGTCCGCCATCTTGAGGCACGTTCTGAATCTGCAAACATTGAAAATAAACTATCAGTGATAATCTGACACTCATTATAGTGACGCTAATCTCATCACAAACAGGATAAACAACAGAGATTCAGTGCAAGGATTAAATAAATACGATACTGCACTAAATTAGGTGGAAATTAATTTCGTGTAAACCCGTGTATTGTTGCACTATTCGATAAAGGCATAAGTGTGTCTCCCTCACTCAACACATTTCTAGTGACCACTGAGAGTGGTTGTGACAATATTTTGAACATGTTAAAGAAGTAGTGTTTGGTAAAAAGTGAGGCTAGATGTATTTGAGTGTATATTTGAGTCCATATGACATGTAGTAACAATGCATTTACCCATTTTACTGTGAAATATAACTGAAGATATCAAGAGACATGTTTACAGTATAATGTTTGACAGGTAACTCATGTTTTTGGCCACTTGATCCACTTGAACTAAACACGCATTTAGACACTCATGTGATATCTTATGTTTATATCTATGGATTCGTCATACTTATTTGAAAGTAAATATTTTGTCCCAACACAACATTCATATAACATACAAAAAACGTATCTACAAATTGACATTTTTAAAATTTGTTCTAGATTTTATACATTCAATAATATTACTACTTCATATGCTTGTAGAGCAAATATCAAACTTTGGATGTGCGAAACTCTAACGTATTTTTAGAAATGACTTCATTTAGATGGGTTTATCAACACTAAAATGTATCTACAAATTGACTTGACTTAGTGTTTCTTAATTGTAATATTTTGGTGAAAACATATGGGTTTGGCTTTCATTCAATATATAATAATGTTCCATATTGGCTTTTAGTAAAGTTAATCTTATTAATAAATATGCATAATCATCTCGGTCTGTTTTGAGATTGGCGGTATATTAAATAATAAAATAAAATATTGCAATGATCAAATAATGTATTTATTTTTGCTTTATCAACCCTCTTTTCTTTCGCAATGGCACAATCGATCGCAAATGGTGGAAAGATGAAAGTGTGAATGTTTTCAAGGAGGGATTTAGTTCCCTTTCAAACAAAGTGCCGCGGTCAGCTTAAATCGGCTTCGTTTTATTCCTGCGATGGTGGTTCGATGTATTATAATAAAATAGCATAGGTATGTATGTATGTATGCATTCGACAATATGATTAAATTTGATGTTAATGGCAACCCTGAAGCGGGAAATAATCTAGCGATAATGGCGCGAAGTGTGACTGTAATCTTTGTATCGAAGTCTCAACTAACAAGGCTAATTGTTTCCAAGAACCACTCTTTGGTCTGCAACGACCACAAAATAATTGGAAACCGCCCCCGCCTCCGCCCCCGTCTCCGTCTCCGCCACCGCCTTCGCCCCCCTTTACGATACTTAACATCGTTTATATCGAGGAAATAACTACTTGACCATTAACAACTACTTGCAATCAATCCAAACATAATACATTAAATTAACTAAAACAGTAAATATACTCCAAGGATACACAGTATGTATTCATACTTTTGGTGTTGCCGTCTCGAAAAAACTGTATATTTTTTTTATCTTGAACCGTTACGTGTCGTAAACTTCATTCATAAAATATAGTGTCGTCAATTTTAGGCAACATATTTCTGAGCTATTTACCAATAAAATAGAAGGCGGATTAAACCTTTTTGTTGTTATATTATAACCAAACACAAATAGGGAGCGGAAGTTCAAAAAAAATATTGCGTGATATTATATTGGACGAACAAACAAATCAATTAATTTAATATATTACCGCTCACGAAGACATTTTTATGTGCAAGTGATTATTATTATAATTCTATAATGAATTTCAATATTTGTTTAATTAAAGATGGCAACATTATAATGATAATTTTTTTTCTCATTTTAATTGACTAAAGCCAGGGTTTGGATTATTATATTTCTACTAGGGTAATTTTAATTGAAATTTTCAATAAATTTTTTTTTTTATTTTCTGCTCGGTTTTTACGGTTTAATACGGTAATAAGTTGTTTATTTTTTCATTCAAAAGATGACAACACCCATCACAATATTTAATAAGCGAGTCTCCCGATAAATACTGTTTTTTTGAGAATTATTACGCAATATTAAATATCTCTAATATAATTTTGAAATTAATTTTATATTATTATCATTAAAATACCCGTATCGAGATTTTAGATATGTATTAATTGTATTAAAATAATTATATAAAATATTATTCACACAGAACAGAAAGACATACACACACGTTAGACAATTATATTTATTATTATTATAAATTTCAATAATTGAAAAATATTGATATGTGAAAATTGTTTTTTTTTGAAGATGGCAACATTATAATGATGCGCTTGATTTGTTCCATATTTAAAAAGTGACGCCACGCATTTGTTTAATTATGATGCGTATTTTATTAATTCAATGTGTTATTTCACACAATGGAAAAAATTGAATAATCGCTAGCAAAAACAATATTAAATATAGTGTAATATATGCGATAGAAAAAAAAACACATTTCACGTGATAATACAACAAGAAAAAATTGCAATAGCGTTCGCTTATTCGATAATCGTGAAATGGAGCGTGCTGATCTTTGGCGTGGGGTAGTGGAGACAACTAAGGGTTGTTTTTATTTCATATACATCATATTATATGTACATAATATACAATAAAATACTTTACTCTGCGCCAAGTTCATTTAATTAGTATTAAACTATATTTAAAGCACAGTGTACAACAAAGAAGAAGCGACAAAGTGAAGGAAGTCGCTTTGGAAACTACTAGACCGAGTGATTCCTTTAAAAATACACTCGATCCATACAAAATACATTAACGATCTATTTCCTACGTAGACTGCAATGTCGGATTAAAATAATTATACACATGGAGAATTAAGCGTGCATTGGAAAGAGATTTATTAGATTTTACACACATTTAATTCTATGGTGGTCAAAAGCATAAAATTAATGAATAAGTTAAGTTAAACAAATTTCTCAAGACTTTTAAAAAAGATTTTCTCCAAAAAACACGTATATTGGACTTTTTTTTACATTTGTGCTGTGAAAATTGCCCTCATAAATAATTATTCTGCCGTTTTACATTTAAACCATCCAATAATCTGTATGTAAAATGTGTATTAAATTGAAACTCTCTTGAGGGATTTGATGGAATAAGGGCGGATAATGCAATACACCCCTCTTCCGTTAAATGAATTTGGTAAATACTCTATCGATCTGTATTAAAAAAATCCCTGTTTTCAAAGTTTCTTGAGAAAGACAATTTCAACATACGCCCTTATTCCACCCAGCTTTTATTTCGAGTTCTTTTAATTATTATATATTTTGCATTTTGATGACAATACAAAAATCAACTACAATTGTGTGACGAGAAATCATGCATACATTTAAAATATGTAATTACACATTAATTAATTATTTTTCGAACAGGAAAATGAAAAAAAATATGCATATCCCGTTTAGTACATTTTTTTTAGATATTTATAAGTTAAAGGAATAGAATTTAATTTGACTAATTTCCATGTAAGATATAAGAAAATATGTTGGTCGGATTGCATAAATTTAGGCGCGAATATATTAAATGTATACAAATTAGTCGTTGAAATGTTGTCGGGTGTAAAAAATGTATACATGGTAATAATATGGTGAAAATGGCGTGTGTGTTTGTGTGTAGGGTCGACATCTTGGTCGTATCTTGTCACACTCAGCTGCACCCATTGTAGCCATATTAAGCCTTCACCACAATGCCTCCGTGACTTCCAACCTACCCCGATATGCCTGCATCATACTATTTATATCATTATTATATTATATCACTGTCTAAGGTGTGTGTATGTTATATGTACACTTCCCTCAACCATATTAGACCGGCTCATATTAATGTTACTATATTATTGTATCCAGTCTTGCAACAAACACGTGCTTCGTTTAAATGATTCAGACTGCAACAAACACTATATTATATCGGAAATTAGAAGCTCTTAATAATGTATCAAATAAAAATATGCTTCATTTTAAAACATCATTTAACCTATTAAATTACACTTTTTACAAATAGTAAAATAGTCCTATTTGACCGGCAGCTAATGTAGATTCATCTATTATCTATAACACATTTCATGTCTCTGTAAATAGAAGGTAGTTAATCGGAAACTGTTGTATTTTATAAATAATATTCAAACGGATTGACACGTGACAGGCAGTGTTACCAGATGGAATATGTGGCTCAGTTCCATAAAGACTTAAGAGTACACAAATTTTTTGCACTTACGATATTATACACTGGAGCAGTTGAAATACACGAAGTGAAGAGAAATCCACTGATGTTTGAAATGAATCTTGAAAACAATATACTTAGACAATGCTTAAAAATAGAAGTAATCGATCGTGTTTATCAAAGGGTAACATAATACGAATAATTTGTATTGAAATTATATTATTTTTAATATATATTAATAGTAATAATATAATGTTGTAATTAAATAATATTCAAACGGAGTGACACATGACAGGCAGTGTTACCAGATGGAACAATGATATTTTATTACAATTAATACATATCTAAAATCTTGAAACAAGTATTTTAATGATAATTTTATTAGAGTTATTTAATAATGCATAATAAATGACAATTTAAAAAAAACAGTATTTATCGGGAGACTCGCTTTTTCAATATTGTAATGAGTGTTGTCGTCATATGAAATTAATTTATTAAAAAATTCAAGTATGTTCTGAATGAAAAAATAAACAACTTATTACTCTTATTAAAAAAAACCAAGCAGAACATTAACAAATTGGAAATTTCAATTAAAATTACCCTAGTTATCAATATACACTACATTATCCTCACACCTTGCAAAGTCAGGCTGTTTAACTAATCGCCATATATATATTATTCATTTTTTAATTTGGAACAATCCGCCTGAATGGAAGCGGCATTGTGTGTTGCCAGTGCTGAAAAAAGGCCACCATAGATTATATGAAAGTTTTTGTGCTCGTCGAGGATTTATGGGCGAGCGGATAAATTGATTGATCGCACACTATTCTTTATTTGGTCAACCTTTAACAATAATATATTATCTATCGCCTCCTTTTTTAATAAATGCATACATTTTATAAGCTAAATTATTTTCTGAATGTTTACATTAATCGTTGAATTCATAATGCGAATGCCTCACGATGCAATAATAAGAACAGGATAGTCTCAAATATTCTCCGACAGGCCTAGCTGTTAGCCTATTAGAGCCATGGCACACCAAAATGTTAACATCACTAGCTGAATTTATATTGGGAATGTCTCATAGTTCAATAATAAAAACAAAATCATTACAAATACTTATACAAAATGCCTCTGAAAGACCTCACTGTCACATTGGCTCGCCGAAATGTTTACATCAATAGCTGAATTCATACAGTGGTATTCCATACGTTTTATCACGCTTACTTGAGTAAAGGATGTGTCAAAGTAAGGAATTCCAGCTGTCACTGTCATATTTGAGTATTTCAGTTGTCGCATTGGGAATGACAGCTGGAATTCCTCACTTTGACAGATCTTTACTCAAGTAAGACCGACAAAACCATAGACACTATCATGTATGCATTTTACTGAATACCAATGATAATGCGAATGCTTCACGGTATTATACTAATAATAAAAACACACCACTCCAAATTATTTAAAAAAAACAGAAGATGTGAATTTCATCGGTTTTCTTTGCAAAGCTCGTAACTCTAAAACATTTAGAAAACAAAGAAATATTGCGTCTTTCGATTCCAAATTTTTTTTCTCTCCTATTAAAATGTATTTAAGCAGTTTTGCAAAGAAAGCCGACGTTTTGGAAAAAAAAACCACCACCATTCCTTTGTTAGTAATGAAGATAACATTAAACGCTCACCTGAATAAGTTATAAAATAGATGGTTATATAAACTTTCATCTCGTATTTTGAAAACTAGGGAGCGGAAGTGCAAATACCAGTTTGAATTGTTAACCAAACCCTATACATACAACCGTATTTAATATAATTAATTGACAGCTGGAATTCTCCACTTTGACAGATCCTTTACTTAAGTAATAGTGACAAAACCATAGACACTTTCAAATATGCATTTTACTAAATACCACTGTAAATTTCAGTTCGTGTGATTGACGAAAAATTGAAAAATGTACTGTCTCTATTGCTTGAATTCCATAGACAACAAGTAAAAGAGCTGTCACCAGTATATCAAAAACAATTATATTTAATGCGACTTGTTGTTTCTTCTGCTTCATATTTATCAATCATATTCATACTTATTAACTGTGCTATATGCTGTGTATAAAGTGCTGCATTCTCATCACTGCGACGTGGGATCTCCCGTAATGCTCTAGTGGTACTGCACTATCATATAATAATATAATATGTACATACAACTTGTTTTTAATTGAAACTAAAATATTTTTATAGTAATTATGTAATTCCAGTACGACTATAATTTTTTTTTATTATGACAGCTTGAGAATCTTCGGTTTTATTAATATTGACAATAAACAAGTATGAGCTTAGTTTATAATGTCATGGCATTGGTTCAAGTTCAATCAATGTCAAGCTCAAATTTAAATTTGTTGTTGTTTACTTGCAATGTACGTAGTGCATTTTGGTTGAAATTACGCTGTACCGTACTTTGTTTACATATTCAAATCATACGGTCAATCACCTAAAAAGTAAATACGCAAGATTCTCAAACTTTTAAAAATAATAATTAAACATTGAAAAGCTTAACTAGCTGACTTGAAGGTGTGGTTGTGTTACATGTAATGTACCATTCCTTATTTTAAATTATTTTAAGTTCAACAAACGACATGTTGTATATAAATTAATAAATATGTTGAGTGCGGATGAGCAATATTGTATTATTTATTGAAGAATATGAAGCAGAAGAGACCGCAAGTTGCTATAAAGATAATTGTTTATGGTATACTGGTGACAGCTGGATTACTTGAAACCAAGCATGCAATTCAAGAACTAGTGACAGATTCTTGCTTGAACGCCATAGACTACACACTCAAAAAACTCATTTTATAGAATACGGGCGCCTGACTCGTCTACTTGATATTTATACATGCAGTAGCATGTCCTGCTAATATATCAGTTAACAATTGTTGGGTGTATTTGCAGTGATAACTTACCGTTCATCACACCTGCAGTGCATGAGCGTGTTGGGCCTCCAGTTGAAGATGCCATACTTATTCTCTGCAGTCCTGATCCAGAAGGGGCAAGACATGTCATGGGCCCTGCAGCAGCGATCAGCAGCCGCAAAGGGTCCAATATGAGAGTATCGAGAAGCTGAGTTGCCTCTGCCGCACCAGTTTGTACCTGGCAGCAAACCAAACCTGCTTCCTGGACTTCTTTCCGAACCACTGGGTAATCAATAAACATTACTACTAATATCCACCTTAATAGCTGTATATATTGACAAGAGTGTTGACTTGCTTCAAATAATACTAAAATAATAAGCTCACCTTTATATTCCTCAATAGAATTAACACTAGTTTTATATTAGACACAAACAAATAAGGTAATATTCATACTAGAACGACTCAAATACAGTATTTGATGTAACTAAGGTCGGGTTTTTCCAGGATCTCGCCCAAGTTTGTCCCGATCAATTAATAAAGGAAATCGTTGCAGAGCTCGATACGTCAATGCACTAAAATAAAAGAACGACTATTCAACCCCATTTCAACCAATAATATGTTTTCGCACACGATGTTGGGAAAGAGAGTCTTTACGGACATTAACAGCAGTATTCACCCGAATGCATATACGATGGTGTCCATGTCTCTGTCACTCTTACTTGGATACATGATCTGTCACAGTGAAGAAATCTGTCACTGTCAATGTGACAGCTGGAATTCTCCAATTTGACAGATCCTTTACTTCGAAACCGTAGACACTATCATGTGTGTATTTTAGTAAATACCGCTGTAAATTCCTGGCTAGTAGCGTGAAATTCGTTCGCGGCCAACTGTCAACGAGTGGAAATATATGAAACTCCCGTGACAGTTTCGCATTTTGTTTGGACAGACCTTATTAAGTCATGTTGTCGAATCCTAGCTCGGCGATATCGACTTGCTATAGATAAAGCTCGTGCTATATTTCCCCCTCCAGTTTCGTGATGAACTCGCCGCTTCGGTTCAAGGCACCTGTATGCAAGTTCTCCTGAATGCCTGTGATACAAACATTGGGTACGCTCGGCTATAGCTTTAGCAAAGTTTCAAGAAACGGAATATTTGTATATGACACGAAATTCGTATAATCTATCGTCACGTAGCTCACGAGTTTTGAGCTATATGAAGAAACCTGCCCCTAGTGTGTGTTCCCAGTCCATTATTGTCATTATTTGTCGTTCTAATATAATATAAAGGAGCATGCATTGTAAAAGGTCTTCAACCGTACACCCACAAAATAGTGACATACACGTGCTAGTTTAACCTTTTATCGCAGTAACAGTGAGAGATGGTGAACGGACCCATGTTCTCCCTGGTCCAGGGTTGAAGACCAGGACACGCATCGTGTTCTCTACAGCATGAGTCCAGTGAATTGAACACCCCCAACTCTTTAGGGTGATTGGCATCATGACCGGCGCCACACCACAACGTACCTGGAGCTATTAAAACGGAACGACGGCTTCTTCCCAGCCTATGACACAAATCAACACTCCTGTCACAATTACTTAATTACCAAATAAATTGTATACCTTTCAAACTGTCTAGTGGGCGCCGGGGTGTTGATCACCAGTTCTATGTCCTTTTTCAGCTGGCCGTGTAATGAATTGCAGAGTTCTGCCAATCTTCCATAGTCCAGCCACTTTTCCACATTACGGGGAAGCTTTGATCTAGCATCCAATTTAGTGTACGTTACATTTCTGAGGTGCAAACTGCTTCTTCTGTCCCTTGCTGGTGCTTTTCTTTCAAATGTAAGCGGTCTCACGAATCGCTTCTTTCTGGAATTCGCTTCTGGATCACCTTCATCTTTGAATTTTGCTGCCATGACTTCTGGTTCTTTGGGCCAGTTGCTGATGTTGATTTCTTCAATTTTCGAGTAGTTAGCCTCGTCTTCTTTTGAGCCCCAATTCTTGTTGTACTTTTGCTTTTGGTGTTTCTTGTGCTCGTTCTGCTCTTTTTGTTTTTTCAATTCGTACAGTTTTCTTTTTCTGTTTGCCACCGTCTCGTCTTCTTCGTCGTCGTCCGGAATAATGTTTATGTGTACCTTTGAATCAGGATCTTCTTCAGACGAAGTGTCAACATTGGGAGATTTGGTTTTTTGCTTTTTTCTCTGTCTATCTTTTTTAGTTAAGCCCAGTTCTTTGCGGAATGTTCTCAGAAAGTTCCTCGCGCTCGTGCTGTCTGTGACATGTTCGCAATCGATCAATTCATCATCGGTATTTGTGATGACTTGGATGAAATGCCGGCCGTCGGTGATCTGACGCAGGATGAGTCCGTCCCTGAAATAAAATAAAAATATATTTACAATCCGTCAATCAAAACGAAAGTTTTCATATTAAACGGTCTGTTTGAGGTGCAGCTGTCGTGCAGTATTCAATTGATGTTATCGTCCGATTCTTCAAACACGAGCTTTGTACAAATGCTCGTGTATAATTAGCTGGCGGAATTTTAACGAACTCGACAGCCACAAAATCATAATCGTCACTTTGGTATGCGAGACACTTTTAAAAATCTAATTTTGAAATTAATATTGTCCAAAATTATTAAGCTCAACATGAATATTGTTGAACATAAAGCTCCCCTTCATAATATACAAAGTACGGTCCATTTGATAGCACTGAAGATATTATTAATGCTGCAGATGCAGATGTAATTCAATAACATCACTACTAGCATTTTACTAAAGTAACTGAAGAACTGTCACTATCTGATATTTCAAGAATTCCCAAACTGTATATTAGTTTTTTTTTTTAATAATTATTACTAAAATAAAAGTTAAAAAGACTAACTACCTAAAAAAACTAAGTAACTATTACTTAATTTTTTTTTAAATCAGTAGATTTTTTTTTTTATTATAAATTAATTTTTAGAGTAAATTAGTAATATAAACAATATTCGATACATCGCATCGTTATAAATGCAGGTTCTATAGACAATTTTTAAATATGGAACAACTTATCAAAGTGTTGCCATTATTTATAGCCGATCAAAATAATATGCAGTGATAAATTGCATGTTTATATTAAAAAAATAACGATTAAAAATTGGACATCAAAAACAATAACAAGCTTTTTTCCGAACCGTGTCAAATAAACAATGGATGATCATTTAAATTAAGCACAATAAAAAAAAACATTTGGTCTTCTTTGGAGTGTTATTGACAGTAATTGATGCGAGTGTAAATAATTAAGTTTGTAACAAAATATCCGAGCGAGCGGTGGTCACCCCACTGCATGTGTAGCAATTTATTTGATCTTTTCGTGACAGCGAGGGTGACCACGCATTATTTAAAAGATCGCAAATAATTGAAAGTCGGCGTATAGTTTGAGCGGTGGGGTGACACGACTAGTTTGCGGTTCCCTCGGGATGATTATAGTTTGTTTGTTGTAAATCTAGTGGGGATTAAGTCGTCGGCGTTGTGTGGGGTGTGGGAGCAACCCCCTAAGATCAACCCTCATTTCAATACAATCACAGTTCGATGGGTCAACAACAAATCTATTATTTTGTTTACAACATGTTCAATTTGTTTCACACATTAAGAATTTTTGTTAGTAGTGTTGCTGTACTGAAAAAAAACAGGATGACTTAAATATTATTATTAAGTATTGATAAATAAATATTATTATTAAGACTTGGGATCTGCCGTAATGCTCTAGTGGTACTGAAGTATGATACAATAATATATATACATACATATACATATATACAAAATGTCTTTTATTGATACTCATAAAATTAAATGTAAGGAATGATACATTAAATGTAACACAACCACACCTTCATTAATGGTCCAAGTCGAATAGTTAAACTTTTCAATTTTTAATTATTATTTTAAAAAATTCGATAATCTTTCATATTTAATTATTAGGTGAATGACCGCCTGATTTGAATATGTAAACAAAGTACGGAACAGCGTAATTTCAACCAAAATGCACTACGCATATTGCTACATATTGCAAAGTAAACGACAATACCTTGTTGACGTATTCGAAATTGAACTTGACCTTGAACTAATACGATGACGTCGTAAAGTTGTTTATATTATTCTCTGATGACAACATATATTCATTCATTAATAAAGCCAAAGGTTCTCAAGCTGTCATATTAAATTATTAATAATTTTTTTTATACAAAAAAATGCTTAGACCCGTTTTATTATATTTTTTTATAATCGTACTGGCATTAAATAATGGAGATAAAAAGATTTTAGTTTCAATTAAAAACATTTTGTATAAATAAATCTATACACAAAAAACGTCTGATAGATGGGAAAACTACCTAGTAATTTAAGCAATTTTTTAGAAATGGATAGTAAGAGAATATTTAGTGATAATAGTTACCCACTTGACAATAAAAAAACTATTATTTCAAGAAAGTGGTGCCTTAAAAGGGTTGTAGTTTTATTAAGCACCCTTAAAAACAATGACCCTTTTAATATAATTACCGAAGAGGAAAGCTCTTGTATATTTTTTTACACGTATAAAAGTAGTTCTTAAATGTAATAAAATGACAATATCGGAGCCATGTGGTCCGCCGAAATATTTACAACAAATGAAAGCCTGGCTAAACAGTACGCGAAATGCGTGCGCCGCGAACTGTCAACGGATGAAAACATATGAAACTTGTTACTGACCGAAACTTAAACTACGGGCTTTTTAACGGTTTGGTAAATTTTATACATATTCAGTTCATTGCAAAAATACAACTTGTATTTAATTACTATTGTATGTTGAGATCTCAATAATTGGACCAAGTCATTTAAATATTCCTTGAAAAAACTTTCACACGACGACATTTGGAAGGTTATGTTGTGACCTTGTGAAGGGTCGAGCGCTGACTGACAACAATAATCAATGCATTGACATACTGCCATAATAAACAACTTATTTTTTATGTGATGGTATTGCCAATACAAAAAAAAAGTATTTAATTTAATTTGAAGAAATTAAAATTTGGCCTATCGATTATTTGAGGGGCTAAAAATCATAGATTAAAATCCCCAGAACGTACGTAAAGCTTTGAAATAACAGGCATTTGCAGTGCACAAGTATTATGGAGGAGTTAAGAGGTTCTTAGGGTGTGCAAGGGGCCAGGTTCTTGTCCGAATCGTTTGTAATTCTTTCACTTCCATCCCCCGGACAAAGGCTAAGTGTAAGGGGTGCGGATTAATGTGGATCCTTAATGCAAACACTCTTCTCGGAAACTAGGTTATTTAAATAGAATTTATTGTTGAAGCTGCCATCGAGGAGTGTGTGATTCTTTTACGAGGTCCAAGAAGTAGCCATAAACAGTCATCGGCACTCTTCATAAATCATCATGAAACATCTGCAAAGGTCATAAAAGGCATGGACCACTGACCCTCGCCAATTACAACTATGTACTATTTACTTGTCTTCATCCCCTAAGCCCGATACACAATCGCGAGGAATTCACACCCCCTTGAGCCACAATTTATGGCTATTATTTAGTATATTTTTTATATCGAAAGCGTTTTTTTCTAAGAGATTCCAAAGAGAGACAGACACGGGTCAATGGGGGAAATACATGTTCCTAATTAAAACAGGTGGGAGTATAGTACGACCACTAAAATATGACATCAAATTTGTTTATTATTATTTGTGATAATTTTTATTTATTTTTTTACTAAGAAACTATGTATTAATTGTATTAATCATTGTGAGTAATTTTTTTACAATATTTTTTATTCGTCTAGTAATCGTCTAGTATCGAGTCTATTAATAATACATATCGTAAGAAAAATTGAAAAAAATAAAATAAATATAAGTAAAAATTAAAGAATAATTAATAGTGGCTTTGGATACGATCTTGGAATTAACAATTTCTGTTTAGTTACTCAATAGTGATTGAAACTTGTATATTGTGTCTGTTATGCGTAATTAATTTTATTAAGCTAAAAATTCGTTTATATTTGCGATACCCTACCACCCCCTAAAATATTCTCAGTTTATTCAAGTCCACCCTGTATAAATATAAGTTTAAAATATATTTATAGAATGTGTTTATGGATATTTTATATTATAAGAAGCAGTTTGGTGCAAGAAACACGATATTTTTTCGTCTTATTTTAGGATGTATTAAAAACAAAAAACAAAAAATAATGCCGCTTTACTCGAAATACACAAAGAAAACTCCTTATAATATGTAATTAGATGTAAATAAAACTAAGGCCCGTATTCAATATAATAGATTAGAGTTTGGTAGGATTGGTATACACGCATACGAATCGCATGCCCA
>JAGTTH010002378.1:0-11745 GCA_022606485.1 Agraylea sexmaculata
GTAAATATTATTGCTTCAGTTTTACTCTCGTTGAGTTTTAATTTCCAGCGAGAGTAATACTGTGTTAGTAGGTCTACAGATGCTTGGAGGCGTCTACGAATTGTGTCTAATCTGTAAGATGATGTGAATATAGCGGTGTCATCCGCGGATGTAAAATGAAAGATCGTAATAATAGCAGTATAAATTATTGTAACAACAATACGGCATATTGTATTATTAAATTTACAAACACAGTTTCAATGGAGAACATACCTCTGTCTGGTTAAGTGGTATATTATGTGGCTTGTTCGTTAGCTGACATGTGGGTGGTTACAGTTCAGTTGTGTGTACATACATATGTTTTAGTTTGAGTAATTTGCCTTTAAAACCACAGTCTTGCCTTCAGATCCGTTTTAATGTATAATGGCAATTTTTACGAGCGAATTGTGTATTTCAGTAGTCGGGCTTCTATTTAAATATTGAAGTAAGAGAAGAGCTTTTGCCTTTGCTTCAAATACATGTTCTGGAAAATGTCTAGACAAGAAACATAACAAATTGTTATCCTTTGATATCTCACAGACGGGCTTCTAGACAAACACTACTTTGTAAGTACACCTGTGTTTTAACGTCTTCAATTTTACAAGAAAAAAAGTGTTTCAAATTATTTTATCACCTCATCAAGTCATACATGCATTTATCTAAAATTTATTTTATTTTATTTATAATATGTGCCGAGGGTTTTTTGGTGATCTGTTTAACTATTATTGTTATACAGGGTCATTTAAAATCAAAGAAATGGGGATTTTCAGTCAATTTTCATATAGTCTTTGTTTCTCAAGATATATTCAGAAACGATTCAAATTGCAAACATTCGTGATTGCTTTTATTATGTGTGTTTATAAATCCATTTTATCTACAAGTCTGTGAAATTTAGATACTCGTACTCTTAGATAAACGAAATTCGAAACTGAAAATCTATCTTTAAGTGGAGAAAAAGTATATATATATTTCAATTTTAACGAGCAATTAATATTTAGCAAAACAAGTAAAGCAACCTTTAACAATAATGTATACAATTTTAACGTCTCAAAAGCAAATTAAGAGTTGTTTCCAAAATGTGTTTTCAATTTATTTATATGGGATTCTTTCGTACACATGATGTTTCACAGTATTATTTATTTTATTGATAGCATTGCTTACTTGGTGGAATTCTTTAAAGAAAATCTTGTTTCTTTAAAATTTTAATTTAATGTATGGAATAGCAAATGAGGGTAAAATTGTATTTGTGTATTTTTTTATAGTTTATTCCAAAAAGGCTTAAAACATAAAGAAGTAAATTAAGAAATCTATCTCTAAAATTTAGCCACACATGGGACAGTGAATAATTTTAACATTTTTTTTCTTTCTAAATGACGAGTGCTGCATTATCATCACGGCGACTTGGGATCCCCCGTAATGCTGTAGTGGTACTGCAGTGTGATATGTATTTATATATAAAATTAAATAAAAAATACCTCATAATAATCAAAGTAATCTGAAGAAGCAAATTACTAATGACTGTACCTTATAATTGGTTAGCTTAGTGGTAAGACAACTTGGCTGATATTCGAGAGACGTGGGTTCAATTCCCGCACCAGATATTGTGTAGCAAATTAGATCTGAAGGACTCATTGCTGTGGTGACCTGGGAAACTAACTCTACTATATTATCCCGTAAAAGCCGTGGCCTGGCCAACCCCTTACTAAGGAACTACCATCAATGGGGTAGGCGGCTCGTTATATTATGTAATACTTGTCTATGAATAGTAAGATATAGAAAATTCTTGATTATTGATTCCTATACGCTTTCACATAAAATAAAATTGTGTCCGGTGCGGATGCATGCAGTAATAAAAATGTGATTTAACAAATAGCTGCAGGGGATTGCGGATAGTAGTTCTCCTCTACATTCATTTCTAAGGGAAAAGCGTTGCAAACAAAAAGGCGCTTGGCAATATTTCAAAACAGTGACTTGGGGTGAGGGGGTTGCTTGGAATGAAAGACCTATGGCTGCGAATGTGGAGGGTAAAAATTGAAATGTTCATAGGAAAACTTGTTGGAAGAGAGTGACAAAACTACTATTAACGGTTGCTCCCCTCGACTCATATTTTCACCCCCTTTTTACAAACGATGTTTTTCTCATCTTCATACCGACAAAACCGAATTATGCCGTAGTAACTATGCACATTTCTATGGGTCAGTAACAGAAAATCGTATCTATAATCTGAATTTTTAAGGAGAGAAGAACACAAATATTCCTATAGACCCTTTACCATTTTGAATTAATTATAATGTTCATAAAGTAAATATTATCATTTTTATATATATATATATATATATATATATATATATATATACACATAATATGGAGCGCATAAAAAATTGCCTCACCTAAATATTATCGTTTTTAGGTTTATATATATATATAGTATATATATATATATATATATATATATATATTTATAATAAGAATGTCTAAGCCACAGAATGATTAAGTGACTCTGATCTAAACGTCACATAATCAATATGGAGCGCATAAAAAATTGCCTCACCCGTTATATCATTGAATATTCTGGTGCATACATTAAAATTTGTCTTTCAATTTAATAAAAAATCTTCTGATATACATATATATGTACATCTTGCGTTTCATTAATTTAAAGTAAAATGGATTATCTTAGTATATAGATTTTTGTTTTATCGACCCGTCGATTTGAAACTATAATTAAGGTGGATCAAAAAATTCTTACTGCTCTCATTTTATTTAAAATAATTTATTGGATTTTTTAAGAGAAAATTGTATGTTTATATTTATATTTAAATAAACATGATGAAGGATTGATGATTAATAATATATTAGATTTAAATAAGCTTGCAAATAAAAAAATAATAAATATAATTAATCGACTCATAACTTTTTTATTTTAATATTTTTGCACAAAATCACGTGGAAACATTAACCCTGGTTAAGGATTAAGATTTTTTACGTAATTCAAATATCCCTCTAAAGAAATTTAAAAAAGAACAATTTGCAAGTCCCCAGTTACACCAACGCAAAACTTGTTCCATAACACTATTGAAAAATATTTTTAAGAAACTTTTATCCAGCCAAAGTTGAATACTCTGAGGTATATTTTATTCGTGGAAATGCCTTGTCCGAGAAATATCGAATGAATAATTTATAGGAAAGTGTTGTGTAACATTATAAAGTTTTTTTCCATATCTCAATTTCAATTTGCACCAAGGCGATGCACATTGCCTTAACGACGATTTTACATCAAGATGTCATCTCAAAGACGATATTTCTCAAAAGATATTATGCCGAAAGAGTATAAGTGCATTTTCTACAAGAATGATTCTCGGCGGAGCTCATAAATGAATTCCTCGGGATTTCCACTTAAGCATTATTCAAATGTAAATAACGACTCTGTCAGAATTTCAAATAACCTTGTCAACGGCCAAACACTGTGGGTGCAAAAAATATTTAATGTGTATTTTCTACTTTGAAACGATGTTTACATTTTTCCCAAGCGACTCGTGGTCATAATTGAAAAATATAAATTAATTCGGTCTCGGTCACTTTTAATTTTGTATTTTTAACAGACATGCCATTTCGTTTAAATTGTACCCAGGGACTCATAACTCGACTTACGAAGTTTTCAGATAGATCTATTTTAAATTAACTTCTTATGTGTATTTCTATGATTAAATTTAAACTGGATATTCGATGGATGTTTAAGTCAAAAACATATATATAACAAATCTTGTCCGTTGAAATAGATAATAAACTATTTTAAGTCTTTCATTAAAATACCCGATCAATAATCATTACGAAGATCAGTTAATTCATATAAAATACTTTTAAAGAAAATGAGAGTGGTATGAATATTTTGATGTATTCGGGCTTTCCCCATATATTTATACTCTTTAATATAATTTATATATTAGTTTCTTTATTTCGTATGAATGAATGCAATCCATCTTAGGAAAGGTGAAAAAAGTAAATATTTTATTATGACATTAAAGATAATATTAAATTTTAAAACAGTCTTGGTACTTTATAAAACATATTAAATAGTCTGTAGAAAGGGCCATTACATCATTTTTCATTTTAATTATATTATAACTCAAAAATTTTCTTTATTAACCAAATTTTCACCGAGACACATCCGAATATATATTATTTTAAATATCATTTAGTTCAGATAAAATATTAATAAAATGAGAGGAATATAAAAATTTGCTTTAAATTTGATACAAAACGGATTAAAAATTAATAGAACGATAAGGAAAAAAACATTTATCCCTAAACATATGAAGCACACCGCGATAGAGAAGAATTTTCGACAATATTTGGTTGCAACAAAAATCTCACATTAGTTTATTTAGAGAAAAAGGAGAAATGTTATATAAATTTTATCAATGCACCATCTTGAGGCAATTATTGTAAGAAATAAGAAAAAAATCATTTTCATTTATATATAATTAATGAATATTATCCTGGGAAAGGGTTTTTTTAAATAAAGAAAAAAGTTTGTATAAAAGTTTTGAAAGTGAGTATAAACTTATTTAAAATATTAATATATAATTTATGTTTAATTAGTTATTTATTTTTCTATTATACATGTAAATAATATGTCATTTTTATTATTTTAATTGACAGAAATGTTCGAGTGGCTGCGCGACTGATGAATCCATACATAAGAGTTTTTTTGTAGTATCGTTGAAGTCTTATAATATAAAGTTTTGTATTATAGTTTTTTTTTTTTTATTTATCTTTTTTATAGTATCCTGTCAAAAGACATCTTACTTGTCGTCTGTTGTCACATTGTCTTGAGGGTTGGTTGTCCAGTGACGACTCAATCCCGGCGTTGTGTTTTAGTTATAAGTGTTCAAGTGTTCATACTTGTTTTGTCAACTAAACACCATTGTCAGTCCTTGAATCTTGCTGGCAAGTCAAGTTGTCTGTATTTTTGTAGACATCTTGCGTAGTCTACGGTCAATAAGTCCCTCGCTAGTACGTTCAGGTGTCTTTTTAATCTACTTTGATACGTTTCGCTGAATATTTTCAGTTCTTCGCGTACTGTCATTGTTTTAGAGTCCTGTAATAGGACCCAGTTGGGTACGTACTATGGAGCTTTTAAAATTGCTCTCAGGGTCTTGTTTTGTAACCTGTCGATACTGCTGATATGAGTGTCCTTAGCTGTCCCCCACAGTTGACATCCATATGTCCAAATGGGTTTAATTATTGCTTTATACAGCAATAGCTTGTTTGTAAGTGTGAGTTGGGAATGTCTGCCAATCAACCAGTACATTTGTCTTTTTTTATGTAGTACATTTGTCTTTTCCATTAGAAGTCTCTTTGTTTTAATGTGTTTTTGCCATGTTAGGCGTCTGTCAAGGTGTATTAAGCCGAGTCTTCTTGTGGAATATTTTTCGCAATGATTTTCACTCGTGGGCCTGTCTGTTTTTTATTTGTGAATGTTACGTGTGTAGATTTAGTTTGATTGACTTTAATTCTCCATTCTTCAAGCCATTTTTGTATTGGGTCAAGGTGTTTCTGGAGGAATTGTGAGGCAGCTATTGGATCTTTATCCGAAGCGAGTATGACGGTATCGTCAGCGTATGTAGCCAGTGTTGTGTTGTCGGATGTTCGGAGATCATTTGTATATATTAGATACAATACAGGACCTAATACACTCCCTTGCGGTACTCCAGATCTTATGGTATTTAGATTTGAAGTTTCGTTGTCAAATGAATCCATACATAAGAGTTAGTAGTATCGTTAAAGTCTAATGTTTTAAAGTATAATAATATAAAGTCTTTTTTGTATTAGTAAGCGATCGAATAACTCGTTCAGATTACATAAAATCATCATATGTATATTTTTACGGCCCTGGTTGGGTTCTACCAAAAGTATGTAATATATGAGTGTCATCATTGGGTTGTTATTGGGGTGATATTTTCAAGTGAAAGCTTATATTTTCATGTTGTAAAAGGTAAGGAAGTCCACACACAGACACACCTGGCAACACACACGAGGCTTTATTGTAGTAGTGGTGGTGTGGCCCACCACAAACTAATTAATTTAAACTTGCAAAGCCCGCATGAATTATAAGACCCACCCACTTTCACCCCCCACAACCGCTATTCCTTTTTCATTTTTACCCCAAACCTGGAGTGGGTGTCGGGGTGGAAACCGCTCCTCAAACACCTCCCCTGTCAGCCACCCCACCGTTAATATTATTTAATAGTCTTCAAGCTAACATATTATCTTGTAACCAATGACTATCGAGTATATTTAATAAAAATAACGCCATTTTATAGTCTCACATTTTGTGATATAGTATTGTTATATAGTGGGTTGAAAACCAATCTTCCATAAGCAATGAAATTAGTTTTATTGATAGAAGTGGCAAGTTACTACTTCTTTAGATCTTCTTTCACATAAGTGGGCAGTAAAAAGTTGCTTGATATATTCAAATATAAATAATAATTTTATACGTTCAAAAGTATCCTATGTATACGTATACAAGTTCATTGGATATGAGAACACATTTAATACGGAATATCGGGAATAATATTTATAAAATCCCGATCGATCGTTTTGGTGTTTACTCTGACTTCATGGATTTTAAGGAAAATATTAAGTCGGCGATATGTGTAACTAGTAATAATTAAGATCACAGAAAGAGAATAAATGAACATGTTTTTGTGTCTAAAATACTACAATTTATATAAACATAAAAAAGTTCACTAGGGACATTTAATTCTAAGAAGGTGGAAAATTGTCAAAGATATTATATTCAATATAAAAAAACTACAAATAATAATAATATAAGTCGCGCAGTGTCCAATACCACAAAATCAAGTTAAATTGTTTTTTATGAATGTTGTCTTTTTACAAACGTAGTAGGTAAGCTCTTTTTCTAATATAACATTTTTTTGTAAAGGTCTTATATTAATAAACGGTTGAATTCCGACTCCCCAGATCTGATTAAAAAAATTTTTTTTTAAATGTCTATCAAAAAGCCGGGGGCGTATTTTTATTAAAAAAAAATTGTCAAACAGATAAGTATACGGAATTTAATCTTAAAACGATAAAGAAAATATTTTATTTCGGAATTATATATAATAGACTTGTGGATAAAAAGCGTCTATTTTATACTGTGTCGAGTGAAGAGCTGCATTTTCAATTCCAAATAATCACAGATTGCTTATAGGAATTAGGTTTGGGTTTATATACTGGCCGAATAATCTGATTGGTTTGAGAATTAATCAATTCCCATGTAAAATCTCTGATTATATTATATGACTATATTCAAATTAAAGGTTGATTTATTACAAATATACCTCTCGATAATTAATCACAGTTAATAATCAAACAATTTATATCCAATTCGATAAACCCACGCACAGAATAATAATTATACGGCTGTTTATTATTCGATCTCTGGATTTGACGTACATTATATATGCGTCAATCAACAGTGTTTCAATAAAATCGAAAGTGTTTCCAATTAACTAATTATCTTAATCACACATAGCAATATTGATCAACAACAAATTTGTTTACAAAAGCGCCGGTAATTAATACGATATTAATTACGCCTCTCTTAGATAATATCGATGATTTCACCTTTACAATTCTGATATTAAATTTAATAATGCTCAACATAATTATGCGACAGTCTCGGCTTTCATTTTTGCTTTCAGCGAAGACATCTCAATGATACAAGCCGTACTTTGATAAAAAGTTGTCGCTATTAAATTATTTTATATCTCGCATTTCATATCTGAGATTTTTTCCCCGGTAGACAATTCGTTTTGTCTGGAATCGAAAGGTTTCTATTTGAAAATCATTTACCGTAAAAATCCATTATTAGAAGTTCTTGCAAATATATATATATATATATATATATATATATATATATATATATATATATATATATATATATATATATATATATATATATATATATATATATATATATATATATATATATATGCTATAACTATATACTATATATATATATATATATATATATATATATATATATATATAAACAGATCCTTTTCTCTTTCTCCTGACAGCATTTATCTATTTGATATCGGATACATCAGACGCATTATTTCCGAACATGGACTTCCGAACAAAGAATATGTATTATCGTGTCCGCTTCTTTAGCCCTTTAAACGACAAGGGATTTTGTAGGGAATAAAACAATACACAGATAGAATAAAACAAAGGGATTAGTATTGGTAAACACCCTATAAGTTCTATCAAATAGGTGATAATCCCTGACACCATAGATGTGATCATTCCGTAGATATTATAAATTTATTGTTATACTATTCGCATTTAATCAGAGACATTTATACAGAATTGAATTTTAATCATTAATAAAATTTGTAAAATTGCTGTCACTATTATAACAGGAGGTTATTTTATTATTAAAAATCAAGAATAAAAGATTTTTTTTTTAATTAATTCTTTCACGGTATATTAATCTTATTAATTGTTTAGTCATATGGTTAAACACCTTTATGAATAATTTATTTAAACAATAATAGAAAATAAGAAAAAACCCGAATTGTTCGATGGATTTTTTTCGAGTACGTGATAAAAATATAATATTTATTTCTATTTATATAAAAAATAACAAGCCTGTGTGTGATTCGCAAGGTATTAAAGACAGGAAGAGCCACGAAAATCATACTCATTAGTCACATGAAAATATATTTTTTTCATGCCTTTTGAGAAGGTTTTTACATACTTATTTTTTTTATATAAAAAACGTGTTAACCGACTTAGTAATCAGCATTTACCTTACAATACAGGAAATCGTCGAAAACCATGATTAAGACGATCGATTAAGGGATTTTATTAATATTATCTCCCAGCCGTAATAACCGCTCAAACAATTTTTTTTCTGTTTGAAATGAGCGATATACGAATTTCAATAGAAATGTAATATGCTGAATAATTACAATGTAATAATTGTTATATATTTTAAATATTATAGTATACAAGATTTGGGTTAATGGCTTCGAATGTCAAGTCAACTTGATATATAGACGGTACAGAATTCCCTCTGTTTGATTCCTGCTTATTGTTCAAGTGTTGTTTGGCTTAATTGTCGATTACCTATACATTATAATCCAATAAGTATTAGAATATAAATATATTGATTAAATTAAAATTGACACATACCCCGACTATTATTTTATATACGTTCTGTTCAACGACCGAATAGTATATGACAAAAATTACATGCGCAAACAGGTTTTTAGATTGAAAGCGAAATATTTATATGGCGAGGGGAAAAAAAATGATCAAAAAGATGTGACAGAAAGAAAGCACCCCTACAATATATCACGAAACGAATGTATGAAAAGACTTATTTTATTATTGTTGAAATCTGTATATACATACATATATATATTTTTGACGAATATTTTTTTTTCTTGCAAAATAATTCAAAAGACGAAATATAAACGCGCCGTGCTCTTTGACATAAATGTGTGATTTCTAAGGAAGTACTCCATTGGAATTTGGGTAATTATAGGTGTGTCAAAAACAGGGCATGTGTCTCTCACTTGGCGGTATTATAAATTTTAAATTAATTAATTGCTTTTGCCGGAGAAATCGGCTTTTTGTTTTCGCCCTATAGAAATCGACGCAGGAGAAAGAGGGGACTTAAGTTTTAATTAATACTGAAATTCCGATTTCAGACGCGATACGCGTGAAAAGGGACTGAAACATACAATGTTCGGATTTCCAATAAAAAAATTATAATAAAATGCTGTTTAAATATGAGATGCCACTGTTTAGAGTTGTTACTTTATCCCGAAACACTTTCAAAATTAATATGCAATTTGTTTTGATTTTTTTATTGTAATAAAAATAATGTGACACAGGCCCTTATGTGTATTTTCCATTGATGCCTATTTTCGCACACATACTTCTTAAAATCCCCGAATTTTCTTTTAAATATAATATTTATAGAATATTACAAACCACAATCATTCCTTTTTTTGGTTTAGTCAGGGTTTTTATAACAACAGTGATAATTCCAAGATAAGCCTTAGTCGTGTCGGTTTAATGCTTAAATCTTCACCGTTTCATATAAACCCTAAACAAGGTATTAAATACAAAAAAATAACCTAAAAAATACTGTTTATTTATGTTTAAAACCATTCATTAAATTTAAGACAATTTCATATAATTAAATATTAATTTTAAATATGATAAATATAAATACAGTGTACGAGGTATTTAATAATTCCGTTGTGTTGTAAAGCTTCTTTGTAAAAGTAATCAAGTGTATATTCTTCAGAACCACTTCACTTATTGTAGAATATTGTCTAATGGAAAATAGAGACCGTACAAAAGCAATTTTATTAAACTTCAAAGATAAGAGGGAAAATCGTTTATAATATATTCTATAAACTTTTCTTATCCAAGTACGTACATTATAATTAAATAAGTGTAATTTCGCACACTAGAATGTTCATACATATTAAACAAGCTTTTAAATTTTCTATTATACTCGAATGCTCGGTTTCAGTTTCTATTATGAGAGGTTGCTTAATGCACATTTTAATTTTAAAATTTACAATGTGCAGTTGACCTTTGGGAATTATTCAGTAAAAATATACTAATTGGGGTGTGAGCAAAATAAAAGTTGGTAGAATTTGCATTTATGTGAATTTAAATTGTATGATTTATTTGTGTGATGGATATTAAAATAATAATTGTACAATTATTGTTTGTGTCATTAATAAAACAAGTCAAGTTCAGACTTATATCCCCCCAGAACGAGTTTTGTATCCCTGGAGATCGTGTTTCTTGGTAAAGGAGAGGAAATATAACCACCTAAGAAACCATAAGTAGGTAGAAGGAAAACAAATACCATTTGCACACAAAAATTACTACAATATCGTTTTTTTATTTTTTTTTTATCTTTAAGTCGTGTTAGATTATTAAGAATAAAACCCATGCTATGCCAAATTTTGTTGTTTTTGTTTTCAAAAACAATTTTAAATAATAATAAGTTATCTAGTTACAATAAACATACATTTTTCTATTATTTATATAAATTAATAACCATAAAATCCTGCGATTAATGTTAAAAACGCGCGTGTATCGGTTACGAATTATGTATGGAGCAATTCAAAACACTTTTCACAAAAGTTGTATTCTAAAATTATGAGCATACAATTAAAATTATGATAAATTCAATAAGTGGCTACATTATTGATGTATTTTATTTTAAATCAATAAAGAGCTTCCACCTGTTACGAATTACATATAAAGCAATCGAACAAGTTAAAATACCCATTTATTATTCCTTATCATTAAATAATCAACAGTACTTTTTATGGAAACAATCTGTATTCCGAGTGGTTTATATATAAATAAATTTCATAATTAACGCCGTAATGAAGTCTTCTGAAAATTAAAAAAATATCAATAACTCAATGCAAAAAAACAATTAATTAAAATATTGAGTTTTTATATTCTATGTTTAGAATTTTTCTAAAACGAATTGTCGATGAAGACAGAAGTAAAATCTTATGGAAAAACAGTAAAATATCCAAAATATTAATAATATTAAGTAGTTACAGATATAAATATTTATTTACTAGAGTAGTCGTTGAAGGGATAAGAAAATAAAAGATTTGATAGTCTATTGAGAGATCGGGAATAATACTAATAAAATCC